>JAGFNQ010006724.1:130632-211785 GCA_024364735.1 Boesenbergia rotunda | reverse complement strand
TGTTTTGTTGCTCAGGGGGAGTCTTCTGGTCTTGTGTGCCGCTTGCCGAAAATCTTTATATGGTCTCAAACAGTCACCCAGAGCATGGTTCGGTAGATTCAGTATTGTAATTCAACAGTTTGGCATGACTCGAAGCAATGCTGACCATTCTGTCTTTTATCGCCACTCATCTACTAGTTGCATCTACCTAGTGGTTTATGTTGATGATATTGTCATCACGGGTAGTGATTATCTTGGGATCTCACAGGTGAAACAACATCTTTTCAAACATTTTCAGACAAAGGATCTCGGCAGACTCAGATATTTCTTGGGGATAGAAGTAGCACAGTCCAGAAATGGGATCATTATATCCCAAAGAAAGTATGCAATGGATATTCTAGAAGAAACAAAAATGTTAAACTCAAAGACAGTTGACAACCCTATGGATCCTAATATCAAGCTCTTGCCAAATCAGGGGGAGCCTCTACCAGATCCTGAACGATACAGGCGATTAGTAGGGAGACTAAGTTATCTTACTGTTACTCGTCCAGATATCTCATTCGCAGTAAGTGTAGTAAGTCAGTTTCTCAACTCTCCATGTAAAGAACATTGGGATGCTGTAATTCGCATTATTCGATATATCAGAGGCGCTCCAGGAAAGGGTCTTTTGTACGAAGACAAAGGACATATTCGAATCATAGGATATTCTGATGCAGATTGGGCAGGATCTCCCAGTGATAGGAGATCTACTTCTGGTTTTTGTATATTTATCGGAGGTAACCTTATTTCTTGGAAAAGCAAAAAACAGAATGTTGTGACAAGATCCAGTGCAGAGGCAGAATATCGAGCTATGACTATAGCTAGTCAAGAGCTTATATGACTTAAACAGTTGCTCCTGGAGTTAAAGTTTGGAGATATCACACAAATGTCACTTATATGTGATAACCAGGCCGCCATGCATATTGCTTCAAATCCAGTTTTTCATGAGAGGACAAAGCATATTGAAGTCGACTGTCACTTCGTCAGAGAGAAAGTCATATCTGGAGAAATATCTACTAGTTTTGTTAACTCACATGATCAGCTAGCAGACATATTTACTAAGTCACTGAGAGGTCCTCGAATTGACTACATATGTAACAAGCTGGGTGCATATAATTTATATGCTCTAGCTTGAGGGGGAGTGTTAGAATATCCTAAATATTAGGGATGTTAGAATATCCTAAATATTAGGGTTAAGTATTGGTTTATTCTTAGATAGGATTTGATTTATTCCTTTTGAAAATGTCCTAGTTTTTGTATATAAATAGGACTAATCTTTGTATCTCTTAAATCATATAACAATTATCAAATTACATATTTTTAGGGACATACTTATACTGTGGTAAAAAATGATAATATTCATCCTAAACGTCCTTCACAACCTATCCTTAGGTATAAATTATGGATGATTACTAGCTCAAATAATGATATAGTAGAGTGAGGTTGATCCTGTCGACGAACGAGGTGGACTCCTAAGAGCAAGACGGTCCCCCGAAGGTCGTGAGCTGTCGGCGCTGGTTCCGATCTGAGAAAAAAAAAGACTGTTAGCAAACTCGCCGGGGAAAGTCCCCGGCAAGGCCCTCCGACGGTCAAGTCAGTCCCCGATAGCAGAGCAAAAAGAGCAAGAAGAGCAGGAGAGTAGTGGAAAAAATACTATTCAGCTTACCTTCTGAAGTGGGGAAGAGAGAGGTTTATATACCTGAGGGAGCTGACAACTCCTGTCTATGTCAATCGTTCTTTTGTACCCGGATAAGGCAGGGATATGGGCGGTGCCAACTTCCAGGATGGCTCTGAGTGGTGCTGCTCAGATTGACACTGATGAGGAGAGGGAGGGGGCATGGCGCGGGGCGTCCGAGTATGCCTGGGCAGTATGGAGTTGATGGGATATCCGCGTCGTGGGTCATTACTAGGTAAGGTCCGCAGCAAGCCTCGTACTACGACTGCTAGTACAGTGTCAGGGAGGAGGTATCACAAGCTTCTCGACCAGGGCTGGCCAGCTTCCCGGCTGGGGTCGATTGCCGGTCGGGGCCAGTAGGCCTCCCGGCCGGGGTCGGCTACCAGTCGGGGTCGGTAGGCCTCCCAGCTGAGGCCGGCTATCGGTCGGACAGTCGGGGCTGGCAATATACCGGGAAGGTCGGTAGTCGGCCATATGCTGGGAAGGTCGGCAGTCGGCCGGGTCGGACGGTCGGCCACTATGTATGGCCGGTCGGCTGGTCGGCCACTATGTATGGCGGGTCGGCTGGTCGGCCATTATATATGGCGGGTTGGCCGACCGCTGGAATGAATTGTGGGTTGGCAGTCGGCCGGGTCAGACGGTCGAACACTATGTATGGCGGGTCAGCAGTCGGTCGGTCGGCGGGTCGGCCACTATGTATGGCGGGTCGACCGCCCGCCGGAATGAGCGGTGGGTCGACCGTAAAACGAGGACCTGGTTGACCCCCGCTCATTCTGTCGTGGACCTTTTTTCCGGTGGTCCCCCATAACTGATCCCCGGATCACATGCCTCCCCTTCAAGTCTAGTCGAAGAAGGCGCGAGTTTGACTGACTGGACCAATTCTAGTTGTTCCAAGAATTAGGTTGCATAGGGTCTTCTCGAATAGAAGGTCAGCCGATCAGAAGCTGTACTTGGATATTTACCAAGTCGATCCCAATTTCATTCCTCAGAATGTCGGCACTTAGAGTACTCAGTTATGCCAAGGAAGCAGTTAGATGCGTGACAGATTTGTGCATGATAAACGACCAAGAATATGTGCCAAACGAGCAACAATAAAGGGCAGGTGTAAAATACGGTGAATCGAAAATCCGAACCAGAAAATTTTTCGTGATTTTTCCGGATAGAGTCTAGGGTTTCCGACCCTACAGAAGGAGCCCAAGGGGCTTTATTGTAAAAACCTAAAACTTATCAAGGGTTTACGGGTAAACTCTTAGATTACGAAGAGGATAAATATCTAACCCTAGAAACTTGATAGGTATTACATTAATTAAGGAGGGTTAAATAGCTAAAACTTTAACCCTAAAGGTTGAATTGGAATTTGGAAGTGCTAAGGGACTTTTATGCAAAATGCCCTCCTTTATAATCTTTTCTCCTCTCCATTCATTCGACCACAACCCCTAGCCGCAGACGAGCCGCCTCCCCTCACAAAGCCGCGGTCGGCGCACACCCGATGCCTGCCCTAAACCGCAGCCGCCTGCACCCTCTTCTCTCTTCTCCTCCACTCGCGAAGCCGCAGCCACCACCGATCGACTTCTTCCCTTCCTCCCCTTCGCGCGTGCCCTAGCGCAGGCGTGCCATCCTCCCTCGGTTTTTCTTCTCCTCGTCCGCGAGCCCTGATTGAAGCTGGAGCATCGCCGGTGACCAACTGAGGTAAGGATTGGGGGGTAGGCCGGAGGAGAGGTATTTCACCTGAGGCTATGTGTTGCCAGATTTGGATCTGAACGGGGTGATCTCATCGACAAAGTGCAGGTAAGGGTTCCTCTAACGGTTTTGATTTGGAGGGACCAAATGGAACTCGAAGTTGTGAATTCGAACTGATTGTGATGGCAGGTCTGATTCCTGAATTGGAATTGGAATTGGAATTGAACTCCATTTCTTCATCTTCTGCTCCAACCCACTGTGAGGTTTTGTTTCGGAGCTGGGAAGAAAAGTTCGAGCTTCGGATCTCCAAAGAGTTGAGGTAAGGGACTGAATTTGATGTATCAGTACTAAATTACAAAGTGGATATTGGAAAATTTGCTTCCAATGTATGAGTTGTTCTTGTAATGTCCTGTTCTGTTGGTTTCAAAAAGGGTTTCTGTTTGTATTAAGAATTTTGAGTGAATTTGGGTAGCTATATGGAAAGCATGTAGGAGTTTGTGTCTGTGTTGGAGTGGTGCCGTGAGTGGAAGTATTTGAAGTTTCTTGTGTGTATTAACTTGATTATAATTATGGGTTGATACTTGGATATGATGAAGCTTGGGTAAATGGGATGTTTTGTGATAGGTTCCAAGAATTGGTCATGATGTGGTTGATGTGCTTGTTGAAGCGTAGATGGGTAGTGTGGCTATGCTATTTGGATTTAGGTGTGTAGATTCTGTTGGAATGTGTTGGAATGATGGTCTAGCTTCATTTCATTTAATTCTATATTTTTGTGTATTGTGATACATTGTTGAGTTGATTAAATAAGAGTTGAAGCTGTGCCGAGAGCTTCACTTGTGTTACGTTGTAATCCTAGGCTTGGATTCTTACTGTGAGTTTCCTTTTGGTGTTGGGATGTATTTTGGATTGAATTAGAATCTTATGTGGTTCACTATAGGTGGAAAGTTGAATTAGCAGCACGTTGGGTGTGCTTGCCGTGAGCTTTTGGGTAAACTCTTGGTTGAACTACAGATTAGGTTTAATTTGAGATTAAACCTAATAGACTAACACTTGATTGATTTGGGATAAGCCGGGATAAAACCTAACTTGGGTCACGATTCAACCTAAACAGAAATTAATCTCTAATTAGGGTTAATTAGTGACAATCACCTTTAGGGTGGTGATAATTGGGTTTGGATCGTGTTTAGCTAGTTATCAGTCGATTTGGTATTATAGCTAAACATTATGCCTTTGATACAGGGTATTGATTGGATATATCATTGCTGATTAGCGGATGGAAGGTTCTTTCGGATACGAGCATCTTGCGATTGAGGCGGGTACCCTTTGACTTATCTTTTAGATATTGTCATATTGCTATGCATTGTCTGTTATAGATAGCAGTAAGTTTATACGTTATCCTGGTTTATTATGCCTGTTCTGGATACTTGTTAGTTATCCCTGAGTTATTATGTCTGAACCGGATACTTGTTAGTTATCCCTGAGTTATATTGCCTGACCTGGATACTTGTTAGTTATCCCTGAGTTATTATATCTGAACTGGATACTTGTTAGTTATCCCTGAGTTATATTGCCTGACCTGGATACTTGTTAGTTATTCTTGAGTCATTATGTCTGTTCTGGATACTTGTTAGTTATCCCTGAGTTATTATGTCTGAACCGGATACTTGTTAGTTATCCCTGAGTTATATTGCCTGACCTGGATACTTGTTAGTTATCCCTGAGTTATTATGTCTGACCTGGATACTTGTTAGTTATCCCTGAGTTATTATGTCTGTTCTAGATACTTGTTAGTTATTCCTGAGTCATTATGTCTGTTCTGGATACTTGTTAGTTATCCCTGAGTTATTATGTCTGAACCTAATACTTGTTAGTTATCCCTGAGTTATATTGCCTGACCTGGATACTTGTTAGTTATCCCTGAGTTATTATATCTGAACTGGATACTTGTTAGTTATCCCTGAGTTATATTGCCTGACCTGGATACTTGTTAGTTATTCCTGAGTCATTATGTCTGTTCTGGATACTTGTTAGTTATCCCTGAGTTATTATGTCTGAACCGGATACTTGTTAGTTATCCCTGAGTTATATTGCCTGACCTGGATACTTGTTAGTTATCCCTGAGTTATTATATCTGAACTGGATACTTGTTAGTTATCCCTGAGTTATACTGCCTGACCTGGATACTTGTTAGTTATTCCTGAGTCATTATGTCTGTTCTGGATACTTGTTAGTTATCCCTGAGTTATTATGGCTGAACCAGATACTTGTTAGTTATCCCTGAGTTATATTGCCTGACCTGGATACTTGTTAGTTATCCCTGAGTTATTATGTCTAACCTGGATACTTGTTAGTTATCCCTGAGTTATTATGTCTGTTCTGGATACTTGTTAGTTATCCCTGAGTTATATTGCCTGACCTGGATACTTGTTAGCTATCCCTGAGTTATTATGTCTGTTCTGGATACTTGTTAGTTATCCCTGAGTTATTATGTCTGTTCTGGATACTTGTTAGTTATCCCTTAATTATTATGTCCGTTCTGGATACTTGTTAGTTATCCCTGAGTTATTATGCTGTTAGTTCCATACAGTATCAGGTAGTGTCATATCTAGATGTATGCTTAGAGATCGTGATGTATCTCCTGCCTTTGACCTTGAGGGATCTGTAGTTTTCGGCCAGTATACCTTGTAGATTAACTGTATTTCCTGTTATAGGATTTCAGACTGAGACCTAGTATACTGAGGACTTGGGAGGGAGGTATGTGTATCTATCATACACCATCCTTGCATTGTTGCATGCCGGCGATTAGCGACTCCTTTGTGGTTGAGCCTAATCGTTTTCCGGCACATGATATGCACACACGGCCACTCATGGGTTAGTGGATACCGTAGCGTGTGTGCATTTGCTCTGTATTGCTCCGCTCAACCGCTCATGGGTAGTGGTTTTGGAGCGTGGTAGCAAGTAGGGATCCCTTCTCTTCCCATAGACCAGAGAAGATGAGAGAGATATCTCCCCCATATATATATGGGGCGGAGTGTTCACTCCACCAGCATCCTGTCCACTCGGTCACTCAGGAGCAGTGATAGCAGGGTGCGTACAGTGTCACAGCTCTACCCACTCGGCCGACACAGTATCGCCTGTCTCGGTGGCTTGACTGGTGTTAGGGGGTGACCATGACATTGCATCATATGCATACGATGCATTGTGCACTTGATTGTGTTTGCTGCATTTATTTGCTGCACTTGATTGACATGCATATACTGGATACCTGTATACCTTGGTTTATATGTTATACTTGTTCCATAGGGATTTATTTCACCCTCTGCAGGATAGATGGATTCTGGTATGTATCTTTATTCAGTATCTTCAGTATACCCTTTCTTCCTATTGTTCATATGAGGTAGTATCAGCATAGACTTCTATTGTTATTATAACATACTATGCATATCTACTGGGTATTCGCTGAGTTTATGGACTCACACCGTTGCCATATGTTTTTATTTCAGGTTGAGATACTTGGAGTCGCCAGAAGAGCCCAACAGTCAGTCCCTACCCATCGCGACGTCAGAGTTTTGTTTGTTGTACTTGGCGATGTATTTTAGTTCATATTTCCTTTAGGACTTTGTATATGTCTTGTGTGGGTTGTAGTGTGCCCTAAGGGGTTATTGTGTATTGGTTGTTTCGTCGTAAGTTGGACCGGTCCGCAGTCAGGTATGATTTACTTAGTTGTCGGGTACTTTTACGTTGTGTTTATCTATTTTGGAGGCCTGAGGCTAAATATATACTGCGTGGGTTGTCATATATAGTGTTTGTATGTGTAAATTGTCCGCCGGACAGGGGAGGTGCTGCCCGATTCTCTATTGGATCAGCGGCTCCTGGGTCTCGGGACGTGACAGCAGGATCGACGAAAATAGAACTAAGCGGGTGGTTGAGAGTGTCGAGTATGCGACAGAGTAGAGCTGAATAAACGACTGAGCAGAGTGATTGAGTGCCGAGCAGGCGGCTACGTCCTAAGCCGAGCGTGGCTGAGTGCCGAGCAGGCAGCGGTGTGCCAAGCTGAGTGGCAAGCTTAGTGGCTGAGTGCCAAGCAGAGCGCCAGCTGTGTGCTAAGCTGAGCGTGATTGAGCGCCGAGCGGGGCGGCTGGGTGCCAAGCTGAGCGTGGCTGAGTGCTGAGCAGGCAACTGTGTGCCAAGCTGAATGGCAAGCTTAGTGGCTGAGTGCTGAGCAGAGCGGCAGCTGTGTGCCAAGCTGAGCGTGATTGAGCGCCAAGCGGGCGGTTGCATGCCAAGTTGAGCGTGGTTGAGTGCCGAGCAGGCAGCTATGTGCCAAGCTGAGTGGCAAGCTTAGTAGCTGAGTGCCATGTAGAGCGGCAGAATAGAAGGTCGAGCGGGAGACAATATTGGATCGTGGAGAAGCCACGTCCGGTCCGTCGCGATGGCGTGTTCGTGGGAGCATGCCCACTTATAACTCGCTCGGAGGCGAGAATCTGGACACTCAGTCAATTGAATCCCAAGGAGCGTAGGCCGCCACGCGTCCGGACCGGGAGCCGAGCCGAGGGGTTCGCGGGGGCATGCCCGCTTATAACTTGCTCGGAGGTGAGAGTCTGGACACTCGGTCGGCTGAGTCCCGGGGAACGTGGGCCGCCACGCGCCCGGACCGAGAGCCGAGCCGAGGGATTCGCGGGGGCATGCCCGCTTATAACTCAATCGGAGGCGAGAGTCTGGACACTTGATCGGATGAGTCCCGGGGAGCATGGGCCGCCACGCGTCCAGACCGGGAGCCGAGCCGAGGGGTTCGCGGGGGCATGCCCGCTTATAACTCGCTCGGAGGCGAGAGTCTGGACACTCGGTCGGCTGAGTCCCAGGGAGCGTGGGCCGCCACGCGTTCGGACCGGGAACCGAGCCGAGGGGTTCGCGGGGGCATGCCCGCTTATAACTCGCTTGGAGGCGAGATTCTGGACACTCGGTCGGCTGAGTCCCGGGGAGCGTGGGCCGCCACGCGTCTGGACCGGGAGCCGAGCCGAGGGGTTTGCGGGGGCATGCCTGCTTATAACTCGCTCGGAGGCGAGAGTCTGGACACTCGGTCGGCTGAGTCCCGGGGAGCATGGGCCGCCACTTGTCCGGACCGGGAGCCGAGCTGAGTGGTTCGCGGGGGCATGCCCGCTTATAACTCGCTCAGAGGCGAGAGTCTGGACTCTCAGTTGGCTGAGTCCCGGGGAGCATGGGCCGCCACGCGTCCGGACCGGGAGCCGAGCCGAGGGATTCGCGGGGGCATGCCCGCTTATAACTCGCTCGGAGGCGAGAGTCTGGACGCCACTCGGGCGACCATGATGGAGCATGGACAGCCACGTCCGGTCGGCACCGAGGTAGACGGGTGCGTGGGAGCATGCCCACTTAGAGTTCTGCAAGGCCCACTTTTAAAGGAGTCGGTTCTGGCTCTCTCTGAGTGAAGGTGACTTGGAATTTCAATAAGTGGCCCACTGAATTTGGTCGATCGACGTTTGACCAACACAGATGCTGAACGGGTTCTCCTTGGCTATTGCCCACCGGAGCTGCCAACTTTGATTGTTGATCGGCTGACTTTAATTGTCTCGTCCACTGTTGATTTGGTTTTCCCTTTGGGCTGGAATGGAGATCTGCCAACTCAGAGATAAAGTAGCTATAGTTTTGGATCTTGCCAGCTGGAGAAGCCGAGCTTGGGAGATGATCGGATTTATTAGTTGACTTAGAAATTTTCTCACTGGATTTGCCGAGTAAAATTTGTCGCTCGGATTTCCACAAGCATTTGATTTTCCTGAAATTAGCCCATTATACTTGCTGACTGAATGAAAAAATTAGCCACTGATGACTAAATTCTTCCAATTGTTGCTTGCCGTCCTTTGAAAACCAAGATAAGAGTGGCTCTTGGGACGAGCTGTTGGCGGGTGATTATTTGGAGATTCACTTTCTTGCTATCCGGGCTGGTGGAGCTTTTTGCATAAATTTTGCTGGTCGGGAAAAGAAAACTAATTGACGACTGGATTTTGCCCATCGCTGATTGCCATTTGGCAAGGCAACCGGCGATAAGAGTTGCCGATCGGAATTTGACGACTTCTTCATTTGCATGCCCCTTTGCCTGTGAATGATTGACTTGTTTGCCTTGCTTGTAACCCTTGATTGGGACCTTTGACCAGCTGACCTGCTTGCATGTAACTGGACCTTGGCTGTTCGACTGGCATTGTTGGAGATTTGCTGATCGGGGCTATGTGTATCAATTTTTTCATTGGCTGATCAGAATATGTCGAATTTTGATTGGGAGATTGAGATCTCCACTATGACTTTCTCAGCTACTTGCCTCCAATTGGACTGTAGTGATTTGGATAGCCAATTGCGGACTTAAGAGGCTGATCGGAAGCTTACGTTGAAGTCGCCGAGTTTGCTGAATGACATTTTTCCCATTGACTTTTGCTTGGATTCTCCCAATTGCTTGTCTACTTGACTCGGGGCACATATCCCATACCCCCTTTAGGTCGAGCAGGTTTTTCCCGAACTCTTGAGTGTCCGAGCGTTGATGGCTTGCGGGGCACCTGGTCACCGGACTGCTCGCCCGAGAAGGCCTTCGGGGGGCCTTTTGTGCCTGGGCGGCCAGTAGTAGCTCGTATTCCTCGGGTGTGACGGTCACCATCACTCGGTTGGGATCTTCCATCATGCACTCTCGATTAGGCTGAAGACCCTTCTTCTAGCGCCAAACTTGATCTTGTCGACGAGCGAGGTGGACTCCCAAAAGCAAGGCGGTCCCCCGAAGGTCGTGAGCTGTCTGCGCTGGCTCTAATCTGAGAAAAAAATAGACCGTTAGCAAACCCGCCGGGGAAAGTCTCCGGCAAGGCCCTCCGACGGTCAAGTCAGTCCCCGATAGTAGAGCAAAAAGAGTAAGAAGAGCAGGAGAGTAGTGGAAAAAATATTGTTCAGCTTACCCTATGAAGTGGGGAAGAGAGGGGTTTATATACCTGAGGGAGCTGACAACTCCTATCTATGTCAATCGTCCTTTTGTACCCGGGTAAGGCAGGGATATGGGCGGTGCCAGCTTCCAGGATGGCTCTGAGTGGTGCTGCTCAGATTGACACTGATGAGGAGAGGGAGGGGGCATGGCGCGGGGCGTCCGAGTATGCCTGGACAGTACGGAGTTGATGGGATATCCGCGTCGTGGGTCATTACTAGGTAAGGTCCGCAGCGAGCCCCGTACTACGGCTGCTAGTACAGAGTTAGGGAAGAGGTATCACAAGCCTCTCGACCGGGGCTGGCCAGCTTCCTGGCTGGTGTCGGTTGTCGGTCGGGGCCAGTAGGCCTCCCGGCGGGGGCTGGATAGCCTCCCGCCCAGGGTCGACTACCGGTCGAGGCCGGTAGGCCTCCCAGCTGGGCCGGCTACCGGTCGGGCAGTCGGGGCTGGCTATATGCCGGGAAGGTCGGTAGTCGGCCATATGCTAGGATGGTCGACAGTCGGCCGGGTCGGACGGTCGGCCACTATGTATGGCGGGTCGGCCGACCGCCGGAATGAGTGGTAGGTTGGTAGTCGGTCGGGTCGGATGGTCGGCCACTATATATGGCGGGTCGGCAGTCGGCGGGTGGCGGGTCGACCACTATGTATGGCGGTTCGGACGACCACCGGAATGAGTGGTGGGTTGGCAGCCGGCCGGGTCGGACGGTCGGCCACTATGTATGGCGGGTCGGCCGACCGCCGGAATGAGTGGTGGGTCGGCCGTAAAACGGGGACCTCGTTGACCCCCGCGCATTCTGCCGTGGACCTTTTTTCCAGGGGTCCCCCACAACTGATCCCCGAATCAGAGGTTTATAGTATAAATCTTCCATTATAAATCTCTCATTAGATATGCTCTCAAGCGGTTTCGATGTAGCTGTTGATGCAGTCTGGCATAGTTGTTGTTTTGGTGTTTGACACCGATTTAAGTTTGATTCAAGTTTGGTTGAATTCGAATTAAGTCCAGGTGGATCGGGAGATCGCACGCTGGCATGTGGAAAAGTCCTAGCCTGGAGGGCTAGGTGTGAAAAGTCCTAACCTGGAGGGTTAGGTGTGGAAAAGTCCTAGCCTGGAGGGCTAGGTGGATGAAATCCTAACCTGGAGGGTTAGGTGTGGATGAAATCCTAGCTTGGAGGGCTAGGTGTGAAAAGTCCTAACTTGGATGGTTGGGTGAAAAGTCCTAGCTTGGAGGGCTAGGTGAAAAGACTTAGCTTGGAGGGCTGGGTGAAAAGTCCTAGCTTGGAGGGCTAGGTGAAAAGTCCTAACTTGGAGGGTTAGGTGAAAAGTCCCAACTTGGAGGGTTAAGTGAAAAGTCCTAGCTTGAAGAGTTAGGGTGAAAAGTCCTAGCTTAGAGGGCTAGGTGAAAAGTCCTAACTTTGAGGGTTGGGTGAAAAGTCCTAGCTTGGAGGGCTAGGTGAAAAGTCCTAACTTGGAGGGTTAGGTGAAAAGTCCCAACTTGGAGGGTTAGGTGAAAAGTCCCAACTTGGAGGGTTAGGTGAAAAGTCCTAGCTTAGAGGGCTAGGTTGAAGTCCCGGTAAGTGAAACTGGGCACGGAGTCTTGGTCCGGGGGACTAAGAACGAGTCAGGGAAGGGCTGGAGGCTTGTTCTCGTGACTTAGAGTGGATTTGATCTTGCCTGGATCGGTCTGGTGACCGATTAGGGAAGTTGGCACGGTATTCACTCTTGTGAATCGGTCTGGCGACCGATCCAGCTCATCTTATCGGTCTAGTGATCGATCAGGGAGCATACAGAGGCTTTGGATGCATTCTGTTCGGCTCCTGATCGGTCTGGGGACCGATCAAGGACTCCGGATCGGTCTGGGGACCGATCAGGGAGAGAACAGAATGTTTGGATGGATTCTGTTCGTCTCCTGATCGGTCTGGTGACCTATCAGGTTGCTTCCTGATCGGTCTGGCAACCGATCAGGCTGCGAACAGAGAGTTTTAGGTTAGCTTCTGTTCGTCTCCTGATTGGTCTGGTGACCGATCAGGGTTATCATTCAGATCGTTCTGGTGAACGATCAAGTGTCGCGAGTTCCTCACTACGACCGATCAGGTTGGAGCCTGATCGGTCAGGAGGTGTCCTGATCGGTCTGGTGACCGATCAGGAGCTGAACTTTAATTCAAATATGCTCTGTTTGCGACTGTTTTCTCTGCCGATTCTCTGATACACTGCTGATATGTTTTGATATGCTTTGCTAAGCCTCTGTTAGAGTGTGCAGGTGATAACAGGTGATTCAAACACTGAAGGAGGGTCAAAGGGAGACTTTCCTGTGAGCAGGTTTGTCCATTTGCCATCTTAGGTTGCAACGGCTGGAGCTGCTGACTGGAGCTGCTGATTGGGGCTCATCTGAGGGAGGTTCAGAGGGACCAGGAGAGCTCAATGGGAGCTGGCTGTTGCAGGTGAGCAGCTGGGAGCTGCTGCCATGGAGCAGGTGACCTGGCGTTGAGCAGCTGGGTTAAGTGTTGGCTGGCGATGAAGAGAAGTAAGCTCTCTGTTGCAGCAACACTTGATCATCCATCAGTAACAACATTTGTGCTCTTGCGACAACACTGATCATCTTCTTGAGCAAGCAACTGCGATTCTTAAAGCAACCTTTTGTTACTTGGGCACTTGGGAGAAGAGAAACAAGGAGCTTGAGTCCATCAGCGAGAAGACACGAAGAAGGGTGTTCTTGCGTGAGATCTGCTCTGAGTGGATCTCGGGAGAAGCTTGCTTGAGTTCTTGGTGTTCTAGTGCTAAGTAAGATCATTCTTGTGTTTCCTGTACTTCATACTTGATCAATTTCGAAACGCTATGGAGAGGTTACTCCACCGAGAAGGAGGTTGCTTATTATCCGGGTATCTCCGGGGCTTGATCTGCCGACGATCAGGGGATCACCCACCTTACCGGCACGCCAAGGAGTAGGGACAAGTTATCCCCGAACCTTGTAAATTCTCTTGTTAGCGTTTTATGGTGTTTCCTTCATTTCTGCATTTACTCTTTTGTATTGTGTTGTTTCCGCTGCTATCTAACCTTCAAAGTGCAGAGAAAGTGATAAATGCTAAAATTCCAAGTGTTTGGCTACATTCATCCCCCCTCTCTAGCCATCCAAGTTTCAACAGTAGGGTCATACTATCTATGAGGTGAGGTAGGCAATCGTCTCAGGGTCCACCCTTCTTAGTGGCTTTTTTTTTTTATTGTACTCAAGAAAAACTAAAGGCCACCAGCTAAATTCTATGCTCACGACTCGAAGGCACGGACCAATGTATAACTTTCTTTGTACACGATTTTTTCTATGGTATTCTTTCCACCAAGACATAAATTCATCGAACAAGAGGTAATCTTCATCTTCATTTTCGATTTTCTTCTTCATCCTGTAACACGGGACACTAGGCAAGATTCCACATCAAATAAGAGATAATCCTAATCTTCTTTTCTGACTTTCTTCTTCATCCTGCAATGTGCGACACTAGTTGCACCCTAAACATGCAACGATGACTATTTATGTGACTTAATTGTGTGTTCGCACGATGGCTGTCGCATATGACATTGCCCGACTGGCGCTTTTGCTAGCATGATCTAATCGTGCAATATGATATATTTAATAAATATATTATTTTTAAATTGAACTTTCTAACGATTCAGTGCAACAAAATAATTGTTTTTTATTATTCATTTTGGGTCCCATTAAACACAAGTATAGCTTGGGTTGATGGTTACGTAACAAAATCTTAGGTTCCTCGATTAATAGGCCTTGTTTTTTATTACAAAACAAAAAAAAAATATCATCACAATTTGGGCTTTAAAATACTGGATTTAATATTCTATGACAATTTTTTAACTACTCACATCTTATTTTAAGGCAAATGTCTCTTTTTTTTTGTTTTTTTTCAAACGGGATGTCCCATTTATTTTTTTTAAATTGCAACTGACTATTTAATCATATATAATTGTCATCTAAATGCTAGATAGATATCTACTTGTCTTTATATGTTAGTCATTATTCAAATTAATAACTTTTATAATTTATCTTATTCATATTAATTTAAGATGAAATGATGAAAAAATTAGGATTAAAGAACCGTTTTTTATCACCATATATAATTGGCCGGTACATAGGACGCTACTTAGGACTGTAAATGAATCAAGCTGCTCGTGAACAATTCGGAGCTCGATTCGATAGAAGCTCGTTCGAGCTCGTTTAATAAAACTCATTAATATTAACGAACCAAACTTAAACTCAGCAGTATTTGGCTCTTTAGCTCGTCAGCAGGCTCGTTGATAAACTCGTGAGCTAGTTCGTAAAATATAAAATTAATATTTAATATTAAATATATAATTTTGACACTTTTATATTTAATAAATATAAAATATCCAATAAAACTCATTTGTAGGAATAAAATCATAGATTTTGATAAATATTTTATATTTTTTAGAATATATAATTTATTTTTTCAATAAATTGATGAATAATTTAATTAATAATTTATATTTGGTAAGTTCGTTTAGGGCTCGATTAGGCTCGAATATGCTCACGAGCCATCACTATATTCGATAAATTAAGATCACTCGATAATAAATGAATCAAACTCAAACTCTCAGGTATTCGGCTTGACTCGGTTCGATTACAGCCCTGTCGCTACTACCATGAGGGGGGCTAGTAGTCAGGTTTCTATCCTTCCTCGTGCACTACTATATAGATGAGATTTATAATTTTTTTATAAATCGAGTCCAAAATCTTGATATGTGATTTATACTTTCTAGTTATAAACTATTTAATATTTATTGATGGCAAAGTTGATTGGCTAATCGTTAACGTTCTCGCCAATTCGTCTCAGAACTAACACAGAAATTATGAAGACTATTAATCCGGACAGTTGACTAGCATATAAGGGAGGATAAATATTTAATTTTATCAGAATTTAATTTCAGATTTTATGATGTAATATCTTATGTGTTAGTCATCAGTTCATTCAATGGAGATTACTATTTGATATTTATTCATAAGTGAAGTAAAAGGAATAAAGTTTATGACAGTGAAGTGAGGTTCATGATAACGAAGCGAGTTTTTTAAAAATAGAATAAGATTTTTAATGATGTAACGGAAATGATACGGAGCGGAGTATTAGAACATCCACAGTGAGAATTCCTACCTTTGTTAGAAGGAGAGACACTATACAGGTGGAATTGCTAAATCAATTTTCCTTTTTTAATTAAATTGATTTTTGTTTAATATTTGTTAAAAATGATGAATTTTTTATTAATTAGTTTTTTTAAAATATGAAAAAGTGATGAAAAAAATATATATAACAAAAAATTATAAGGTTCGTGAAGAAACGTTGAGGGGTGAGTGGAGATTTTTTGTTTTTAGTTCGGTTTTACTACTGCGATGCTCTGACGGTTATTTATCACGATTCCATTACTTGCCCAAAATACTCGTCGCTAAACGGGTTCGTCTCCGCTTTCTCAGCTCCTATTCTCCGGCCAGTTCATGTCGCCTGTGCTATCCCGATGCAGCTTGGGCACTTCCTCTACCGCCTCCCTCCACCCGCCTCTTGCCACTTCGAGGCTCAGATCCGGTCGAGCTCTGAGGTTCCGGACCTCCTCGTTCCTTCCTCTGCCACCCCAATCCAGAAGCGAATTTACTTCGGGCGGATTGAGATGCAAGGTGGGTCAGAGGGGGCGTCGGATGCGATCAGGTGCGAAGCGGCCGTCGCCGAGAAGGCAGTCGAAGAAGCTTCAGGGGAGAATTTTGAGTACCAGGCTGAGGTAGGTCGTCGTTTCTTCTGCATTTTACTCGCTATTTTGAATTTAAATTTTTATTTCTTATTTTTTTTTCGATTTAGTTTGTTCTTTGTGCATTTTTTGTTGTTGGGTTGCTTTTAGCCGGTTGGTTCAACTATAGAACTTGACTCTTTGAGCAGGGCATCTCAGGTTCTGCTGATATACTTCAGATAAAAGAGGTTTTCTCTAACTACGGAAGATTTCCGTTGTGACGGCATTTTTGATGAAGAGATGTAAACAAAATAGTTATGACACCTTAATGTTCAGCGAATTTTAATTTTATGTTCATAACAACTTAGATTCTTCTTCGCTCTCCGGATAGACTTGTAATCCTGTTAGGTTTTAAGTCTATTCTTGCAAGTGCTGTGTTAATGATAAAGAAAATTATCTTGTGTAGCATTTCCAATTTTCGTTTCACATTTTGTTATGACAAGTGATATGCATGCACCCTATTGAAGTAACTAGTTCCTAAGCATTGTTTTGGTCTTCTGTATTAGTTTCAACTTTCAATCATATATATTGTTTTAAATAATTTTATACTTTGTGGCTTTATACTTTAAGATGTTGGTTAAATGCAGGTCAGTCGGCTGTTGGATTTGATTGCCCATAGTCTGTATAGTCAGAAAGAGGTCTTTCTCAGGGAACTTGTAAGTTTGGTTTAAATATTCGTATTTTATCCTGTATGTTGATTAGAGTGACAGATTGCTGATGAAAAAAAGTGATATTCTTCTAGTCGATTTTCTTGCTATATTTGTTGGAAATACAATACAATATCATTATTTGGGTACATGGATGGTACCATGAAAGCATAAATTTTATTAGTGTTGTTGGTGTATCATGCATTTTGTATGGTCAGCTAAGGTTGAGAGTTATAGTTATGTATTCTCTTGCCGTTTTTGCACAATCCATACATATTTTATCATCTTAAAACTAATACTACAAAAAAAAAAGTAACATCATTTCCTTAATATGATCTCAAGTGGGAAAGCTTGATGTGTTTTTCTTTTATATATTTCTTCCTTTAACTGCGATGTTATTAGTTCAGTTCATCTTTGTTGCAGTCTTAGATGGACTGTGCTGAAAACATCATTTTGCATCAAGTGATATGGTAGCTCTGAATGATGTTACTCATCTTCAGTGACATTAACGTTGCACCAAAATAATTGCTACAGAATTTGTTGGAGCAGTGTGCTTTTTTTCTGCTCCTTAAGGTTTCAACATCCTCTTATGCCACCTCGATCATCACCAGTTTGTTAGGGTTCAAACCTCTCTTAAGTCTTTTTCGCATTTTGGATTAAAATTCTGGGCGTTTGGTGTATCAATTCTCGGCCCAACTGTGCACTAATTACTCCGGGGACCGTGATTTATCTCCCTCGTGATGACCTTGGGACGGGTGCGGCGGGGGCACTGGGGGCGAGCGATTTCGCCTTTTTTTTTGTCGATCATCACCAGTTTGTACTATTTCACATTTTTTTATTGGATGATGCTCAGGAGAACAAAGACCTTGGGTCAGATAATGGATTGATTGGTCAGTTTGGTGTTCAAATGACCTTCCTCTTAATGTCTCACGTGAGGTGCTTCAAGAAAGTCGAATTGTAAGTTGTTTATTTTTGAAAAATTCCCCCTAGCTGCTGTTGACAGTGTTGATGTTAACAGGTAAGAATTATGCAAAAGGGACTTGTCAGGAAGACATTTGACATGATTCAAGAATTATCTGAAAGCGAAGACAAAGAGGTATCCAATTGTGATGGGCAGTACTTCCATTTACTTTTGCACCATTAATCATATGTGTCTGTTGCAGGACTATAAGAAGTTTTGGGAGAATTTTGGCAAGCTTATCAAATTGGGTTGCATTGAAGACTCTGGAAATCACAAGCGGTTGACACCTTTGCTGCGCTTTTACTCTTCCAAGAGTGAGGAAGAATTGATTAGTTTGGATCGATATGTTGAAAATACGAGTGAGAACCAAAGGGTATATATTAATTGGCAACAGATCGAGAAGGATATCGAAGTAAGTGCTAATTTAAATATTGGATTGTTTCCTTCTTGAGTCTTCAAGCACTCATGTTTGATCTACAGGTATTGTATCTTGTGGAACCTATTGATGTAGTTGCCATACAGAATCTTCAGACATACAAAGAAAAGAAGTTTGTTGATATTAGCAAAGATCTAGAGTTAGGTCAGTTTTCTCTAATGTCTATGTTTCATGGAGCAACTCCGTCCACACATAGCTGATCGAAATATCATCACAGGCAAGTAAAAATATGAAATCGTCACCATAACGGTCCCCTGGCCCAGGCCCCATAGAAATTCAGAGGGAGGCAAACCACGATTATTACTGGTGTGGTGAGACGTCTGAGGTCGAGAGAATTAAAGCTAGCAGACCAGGATTTTATCTCTGTGCGTAATTGGCGACTCTCGAACCTGTGATTTCTAAATAAATGGTCAGGCGTTTTATCATCTGATCCATCCTGTGGAAGCGAAATTTCATCACAGGGGATGGGGATGGGGATGGGGATGGGGATGGGAATGGGGATGAGGATAAGATAAACGAAAGAGAAAAAAAGCAAAAATTCAAAAGTCAAGGTTTTTAAGTTTGACCACATTTGATTTGTATTTTTCATTTCTCTTATTTAGAAAAGAGATATTATTTTTTAAAAAATTATAAAATATCTAAAAATTATTTTTTAAAAAAATGAAAAAAATATAATTTTCAATAAAATGAAAAAGAAAATTATTGAAACCAAACGCAGTTTCTCACCTTGTGAACTTGTTTTGGCTGGCCAGCAAACATGGAAAGGTATTGTCCTTAGCTAAGTTCAATTAGCTTACAAATCCTAGGTTGATTTCGATGCGGTCTTTTGATTATTTGCGTGCATAAAATGGTTTCATCAAAAGAAATGTTTTCCTTTCATAGTCTTATGAAAGCACAGACGTTTGGTGATACATCAAGCTTGGAATTCATGATAGGTCTTATAAACAATGTGGGTTCACGACTTTGTAGATTCCATTGTTATGTGTTTATTTGATTTGCAGGCTGCGTGTAAGAACGGCCCAAGCAACATGGAAGTTGAGTTTGATGTTTGAGAGTTTACGACAATTTATCCAGATTATATCAAAGGGTTAATTTCTAAATCACTTTATATGAATTATTCTACTATGCCACATAATTCAATGAAAAATCTGAAGTGGAAAGGATTTTAAAGTAATTTGATTTTAAGTGAAAATTATACCTTAAGTCCATGCCAAAGTCAGCGGCGGGGCTCTGATCACCGCGCATGATTCCGTAAATACCGACAATTTATGGACCAATACGAAAATATCTCTGCCTCAACAAAAAACCCAGAAGAGACTGATAGGGTTTAAGAAGGGGCCGCGTCTTTGGTGTGCTTGAAGGCGCCGCCTCTCTTGTTCCACTGCGGCGCCTTATCAACCTCTCCCTCTTTCGATCACTGATGTACTCTCTCGTTCCCTCGCTCGCAGCACTCTGACCGCTGATCGATTTCTCGTCCTAAAGCTTGGATTTTTCTTTGTGATGCCGCTGTCTGCATCCTTCCGATCCTAACATTTTGAGAGATCACGACTCCGGTTCGTCGTCGGGTAGCATAGGTATGTGGCGCAGCATTGCAAGATCGGGAGTCCGATCCTCTCGGAAGCTCAGATTGCCCGGTGTGTGGGACTCGCACCCTTCCGTCTCGGGGTTTCTCTGTTCCTCTCCAAATTCATTTCCACGCGAGAAAAGTAAGTTCTTGGATGCGCCACTAGCTGCTAAGCTCTTGGGCGCCGGGTACCGACTGGAGGGAGAGGGCTTGCCGGATTTATGGCATATGCATCCGTCAATTTTGGGGGCATCTGAGATTATTTCGAATTCCAGGAGCTTCTCCAGCAGCGCAAAGACTGTCTCTTCCTCTGATGTGGACGAGGAGGAGGCTGTCTTTACTGATGCTGATGAAGATATCTCGATAAGTGGGGAGGTGCAGCCCTTGTTTCAGTTGAAGAATAATGACGGAAGCCGAGGCAAGGACAAGCTGAACCATCAGTTTCAGCACTCACCGAGGGAGATAGAAGGAACCAGTGCAGCCAAGTATGCAGCTCTACACCGGAGACAAATAAAGTTGGAGACTGAAGCTTGGGAGGCAGCGGCAAAAGAGTATAAGGAACTCTTGATGGAAATGTGCAAAAAAAAGCTAGCCCCCAATTTGCCATACGTCAAGTCCTTGTTCTTGGACTGGTTTGAACCATTCAGGGATCAGATAGCTGCGGAGCAGGAAAGGTGTAAGGGTCAAACAAAGCTACCATATGCTCCGTTTTTCAATCTCCTTCCAGCAGATATGATGGCAATCATCACCATGCACAAGCTTATGAGTCTTCTAATGACGGGCAGTGGAGATGGGATTGTCCGCGTAGGTCCGGCTGCATTGAATGTTGGTGAGGGTATTGAGCAAGAGGTGCTAATATCTTCTTATGCTATGTTTTCATATTTTCATTTTTTTTTTTGTCCACGAATTATCTTCTGGGTTTATGGCTCTTATGCTAAATTAATTTCAGGAAATAGATATTTTCATTTTATTTATTTATTTATTTTTGTCCAGTGATTATCTACAGTATTTGTGGTTCTTATGCTAAATTAATCTCAGGAACTAGATAACCAACTTACAAAGTTCTAATTTGCTCATCTTTTTAGGTCGGGTAATACAAGCCGAATAGGCTCCACTCGATAGCAATGACAATTGTCTCAAATTGTGAATTTCTAGTGAAGTCTGTTGCAGATTCCTTCTGGAAATCAGAATCCTAACCTGTTCAATTGGTTTTAGAACATATTGATCATCTTATTTAGTAAAACTAAAATTATTAGCAAATCTTAGTTAATATAAGAGCATGGACTATCAGTATCACTGAGGAAGAGTAATAGGAATTGTTCTTCTTATTAAAGGTCCAGTCTTTTCTAAATAAAGGTCTGTCATCATTTTGAAGCAATCATAAGATCATATTGCCTATTTTAAAAATTTCTAAACCCAGTCTCTGATCCTACAAAGGTTGAACATTCAAATCTTTCCATTTTTGACACAGTTAATTTCTATTTTATTTTTTGCAAATAAAATAATTGCATTTACTTATCGACTATTAACTAGGCTTGGAGAACTGAGACTAAAAATTTAGAAAGTTCACAATCGGATTCCCCTATCATGGGGCATGCTGTAATCAATTTGTGTGGGACAAGTAGCCAACTGACTCTGCCTTTCATCTTGTGGATAGTTTTTGGTACTTATAAATGAAAATTTGATCTGTGGTTTACAAGTTGTCATTTAATCACCAGTAAGGGTCTCAGCAAGAAAGTCAAATTGATCTTAAGAAGAATGTGGTTGATATCTTCTCTTTAGCGAACTTTAATAAATTGTGCATCCATTCAAAAGTGCATAGGCCTTCAGGTTATTGCAGAATGAGAGACCTCTTTCCCTATCAGTTTAGCAGATTTGTACTTGAACGAAATTTATCAAGCCAAGTATATAAACCTTACAGTTTATTGCAGCATGAAATTGTACCTCATTTCCTATCAACTTGTCCATCAGTCTCATGCATCCAGTTGAAGCTGTTGATGTTGTTATTACTTTTGACCACAGAAAATTCATTATGAGGTTCAGAAGCTAAACCTTTAGTCAGTATATTACAGGTTAATGATCATTTTGATGTTGCTTCTAATTGGAAATTTACTGCTTCTTAATGGTTTGATATTGCAGTTATCAGATGGAATTTTTTGCCTTTTTGCCTTGTATTTCTCAGATCTCTTCATTTTATTCTTGTTGATCATGGATGGTAATTAAGTATTATAATATTCATTTAGTAATTTTGGTTAGCTTTATGTTTTCATTTGTTGTTGAATTGTATATTTGAGGTATAGTTTCCTTGGTTAATACGTAATTGCTTGTGCTTATTGAGCTGTATTGGCCTAATTTGTGCACACTTCTGCATGGATCAGGTTAGAATTCACAGTTTTTTAGTGAAGACAAGAAAGAAAGGTAGCAAGAAAAAGACAACTGAAGAAGAGGAGGGTGACACTGTGACAAAGGATCAACAGTTTTTGAGGAAGAAGGTAAAAACTTTGATAAAGAAGCAGAAGCTTCGCCAAGTAGCTCAGATTGTCAAGGGCCAAGTTGAATCAAACCCTTGGGGACTAGATATTCATGCCAAGGTATAACTTCTTTCGTTTAGAAATTTCATATTGTATCAGCTGTATAATTTTAGCTTGCACGCATTTTTTTGTTAGGTCGGGAGCCGCTTGATTGACCTATTATTGGAGACAGCTTATATACACCCCCGTTCTAGCCAGTCTGCAGATGGTCTTGTAGATATTCGACCTGCATTCAGACACTACCACAGAACTAGGACAGATGATCAACAGTAAAGCTCTTCATATTAGTTCTCCTTTTAAGATGGTGAAAGATCATTTATTTCCATAAACTGATATCAGTTCTTTATCTACAGAAAGCCTGGCCGGCTTTTTGGGGTTATTGAATGTGATCCATTAGTTCGGCAAGGGTTAGACAAGACGGTTAGTTTGATAGTTTATTCATCTCTTTCATTTGTGATATTTACTGTAAACAAATTCTGTTAACAGGCAACACACATTGTTATGCGTTACATGCCTATGTTGGTGCCTCCAGTACCTTGGACAGGGTAAGTGCTTATTGTTGCCACTAATGCTTGACTGTTGATTTAATTAGTCACTTTTCCTTATCAATCTAATAATAAGATTTCTAAAAAGAAAGGTTCTTATTAATGGATTTATTTTGGTCTTCTAGGTACAACAAAGGAGGTCATTTTTTTCTACCATCTTATGTAATGAGAATACATGGGGCAAGACAACAAAGGGAGGCAGTTAAAAGGGCTCCAAGAAAGCAGATGCAAACTATCTTTGAGGTTTTATATCGTGAAAACTTGTTAAACTTGTACATTGCTCATGCAATTATAAACTCAAGAATATTTTCTTTATGGTGCCGACTGAGTTGGTAAAGACATTGTCTGTTGATACTTAACCTTGGATCAAATCCCACATAATTGATTATCTTCAAGATTTTTTTTATTCACGGTATTGTTTCATTGGAATTCGTTCTAATTCTTTTGGTTTCCCTAATTATTGATATATGCATCTAGAATTGTAAAGTTTGATTATATGATAATTTAGCCTGCATATTGACCTAGTTGGTCTTTTTCTTTTTATCCTGATGGTGGCCTTTTCCATTTTAAAGTCCTTTGTATTTTCATTGAATTACCATGCGTGGCTTCCACATATGGAAATGCATGATTGAAATATGCTCGAGCTTCTTATGATACTTGCATCATTTTGCTAATGATTTGTATTGTTGCTAGCAAGAACCTGCTTAGCAACATTTTTTTCGCTTATCTGCACAAGAACTTCCACCTATTCAGCAATTTGGGGATGGTTATTGTCTAGGATAAAGTATTCTGTGAATTAGTAGAGAACTAATCGTACGTATTTCAGGCTCTGGACACGCTTGGTAGTACTAAATGGAGGGTAAACAAAAGGGTACTTGGTATTGTAGAAAGAATATGGTCCAATGGAGGATGTCTTGCTGGCTTGGTTGACCGTGAAGAAGTGAGTTTTTCTTGGCTCTTTATGTTATCTTTGACACACACTTTTTTGTTTTTTTTTGTATTTTTTTTTGTCAATATAACTTGTTCAAGTCTCATTTTCGATATTTTCCAACTCCAGATCCCTCTTCCTGAGAAACCTGATACTGAAGATGAGACTGAACTTCGGCAGTGGAAGTTGAAAATGAGATTTGTTAAGAAGAAAATTAGTGAAAGACATTCTCAAAGCTGTGATGTGGAACTTAAACTCTCCGTAGGAAGATACCTTTTGTATTACTTCCATAAGTTCCTTTACCAACATTTATTTCTAAAATATGAACTCATCCTTTATTCTTGAAATCAGGTAGCTAGAAAGATGGAAGATGAGGAGGGATTCTATTATCCACACAACGTGGACTTCAGAGGGCGTGCTTATCCAATGCACCCCTACCTAAACCATCTTGGTTCTGATTTATGCCGAGGAATTTTAGAGTTTGCAGAGGGAAAACCACTTGGAAAATCTGGCTTACGTTGGTTACAAATTCATTTAGCAAATTTATATGGTGGTGGAGTGAACAAGTTGTCTTATGATGGTCGAATAGCATTTACAGAAAGTCACTTGGAGGATATATTTGACTCTGCGGATAGACCACTTGAGGGTGAGCGTTGGTGGTTAGGTGCTGAAGACCCCTTTCAGTGCCTGTCAGTTTGTATTAATCTTGCTGAGGCATTAAGAAACCCTTCTCCAGAAACTACAATTTCACACATACCTGTACATCAGGTGCATGAGTATTCTGGTTTCATGTTCTTGGCTTAAATGAGACAATAATTTGCCTTTGATTAATCTCAGGCTCTATTTGACAATCATGACTTGTTTTAATCAGCTATTATGTTTCAATTATCCACATGAATTAGGATTCTATTATCATTGGGATCAAGTAACCTATGGGAACTTTAGGAATGTTGGAAGAGAATAAAATGGAAGAAAGTGAAAGGGACTAAAAAAAGGGAAAAAATCATAAAGAAAAAAAAAGAACAGACAAGAAAAAGGAAGGTGGTTAGGGGTTACTTGAAGGATTTATGATAGTCATATGGATACCTAAAGTATGAAATAAGTTGATGTTCTTGTCCCGACCATTCTTGTTAACCCTGATACCACTAGTAAAAGGTGAATTTGTATGAACTTGTGAATGCCAGTTCCCTACATTATCTGATGGACAATTGCTTGGTGTCAAACAGACTTCACGATTGTTAGACCACTATATATTGAATTACTTTAACATAACATGTTTTGTATGAAGTAAATACAAAGACAATGCTCCTGTTTTTTTGTAGAAATTTAAAGGAGATAGATTTAAATAGTTTGGCGAAACAACTAGATAGTAAATTTTTTTGAGTTCATAGAACAAACAGTTACAAAAACATTTTTTGGAATTTTTTATGCTGAATTTTAATAGTTGGCACAGATATTATGTTTGCGAAAAGAGAACCTAGTCGTGCATGGATATTGAGAATATTTTAGAGTTTTATAATGTGTTTTTTTTTCCATTTATTTGACAACTTTGTTATTCCTTCCTAGCTGTGCTATTGTTAATCCGGTGAATAGTCTTTTTTGCCTTTAATATTATTTTGTTACTAAAAGTGGTTATTCTGTGCAATCAAAAATAGTGTCTGAAGCTTTCGATTTCTTTTTTCAGGATGGATCTTGTAATGGACTTCAACATTATGCAGCTTTAGGAAGAGATAAGGTAGATCCTCTTTTGTTATTGCAAATTGCATTCTTGTAAAGGGATTTTGTTATCAAAGTAATATTTATTTGGATGAAGTCGGAAGCAATGTGCTAGAGTAGATCATATCTTTTGAAAGTTTTTAAATATATTTTCTCTAATATTTAACTGTTGATCTTACTAAGAAAGAACTTATTGAAATTGGAAGCCTTATTTTGGTGTTGACTAGTCTCACATGTAGATGATGCATGACTCTCAATCAAGCATAACACTATTGTCCAGGGAGACGTCGACAACAATTGGTGGTATTCTGTGGTGATGGTAGCTGTTGGCTTCCTATCCCATCCCATCTCCCAGCGGAGGACATGATGGTCGTTGCTGCACTAGGGTCTTGAGACAATGTTTTGGTGGAATTGGTTGCTACCATCTCTTGCTGAACTTTGTTTTTTTGTTTTGTGTTCGAATTTGTAGCTGTTTTATTTGATTACTTTTAGTTCTTTTGGTCCTTATGCAGTTCATATTTAGTAGGCTTTTTATCTGCGTCTCTTATTTAGTCAGAATATTACACTAAATATTGTTATGCTTAATTTTAGGCCAACAGAGAGCATTGCTTCCATTAATAAAACAAATTATAACTGATATTGTGTTCATGTTTTCTTTTTTATTATACTATCTAATTTCTTTCTTTTTGTATAATGTGACATTTTTTGAATTCTAATTAACTCAGCTTCAAATTGAATTTAGTTTGGGGCTGCTGCGGTAAACCTAGTTGATGGAGACAAGCCTGCTGATGTTTACTCGGGCATAGCTGCTGGGTACGTTCTTGTGCTTCAATAATTTGTTTATTGTTCAATTACTTCAATAACTTGTTTAATTGTGTTTGATTCATTTTTCTTGTCTTATTTTCCTAGATGCTTTGGTAGTATTATGTTGGATTGATAAATTTTATCCTGTCATGCCAAGTATTTCGAGGTTATGCAATTCAACTTGAAATGTTTAGGGAGAGTTTACATGGATGGAAGCTATGGGAGGGAAGAGGGAAAGTAACACAAAAGTTTACAATCTACTGCTTAAACTATTTGCGTTTTCACTAGCCTTTCAACTGAGAAAAATCTTCATGGATGTTGTCTAATTGAAATTGACATTGGTTAGCCTTTTGGAACTCTGAAAGTAGTCATTATGAATATCATTTATATAATGCAGGGTCCAAAAAATCATGCAACGACATGCACAGCAAGATCCTGCTGAAACCCCAAATGCTCTACTGGCTAGAGTATTAGTTGATCAGGTTTGTACATTACCTAGTCTCACTGTCCTAATACTTTGCTGTATCTAGCTTGAATTTGCAGCAAGAACACTTTTGGGTGTTCACCTGTAGACTGTTGATTCTAACATGAATTCATAGTTCTTTTCTAATACTTTTGATGCCATGTATGGAAGCAGGTGGAAAAAGAGGACTTTTCTTGTTGACCATGCATTAGATTTTGGTTGCTCCTTTGTAATTGTTTTTCTTTTAATTAAGGTTGATAGGAAGTTGGTGAAGCAAACTGTCATGACGTCTGTTTATGGCGTAACTTATATTGGAGCTCGAGACCAAATAAAAAGAAAATTAAAGGATCGTGGTATTTTTACTGATCAAAAAGAGTTATCGAGCGCTGCTAGTTATGCTGCCAAAGTAAGAAATAATCCTCTTCTCACTTTACTCTTTTCATTATGTACTTTAGGTTTAGTTGAATGTTTTTTTTGTTTATCTGAGTATCTTGATCATCTGTTTTTGTTTATCTGAGTATCTATGATCATCTGTACAGACGACATTGACTGCATTAGAGGAGATGTTTGAATCTGCACGTTGTATTATGGGCTGGCTTGGTGATTGTGCGAAGGTTTGTAATTAGTTAATTAGTCATCAATACAACAAAGTTTATCAGAACTAATACTCAAGTACACAGGCTACTTTTAGCCGATTAAGGCCACTTTCTGGATAGAGATGTTGAAAATGCTATTAAGTTAGCTATTTCTTCTACTTTGAACTATGCTAAAACTACATTGAATACTGTCTTAAACATGAATTTCTGCAGTATACCATGTTTCCTTGAACACAATTTTCAATTAACATAGTGCTTTAATTTTCCTTGATATAAAATTAGGTATTAGCATTTGATAACACTGATGATTATGCTTTTGTGTTTTCTTTCCTATTTTTGAAACCTAAGTGCTGGAAAAGGTTATAAACTGACTCGTCTTGTTCTGCAGATTATTGCTACAAAAAACCAGGCAGTGATGTGGACTAGTCCTCTTGGACTTCCTGTAGTTCAGCCATATCGTGCACTTGGAACACAGCTTGTAAGTCATACTTGAAGCTATTGATGCAAGATTCCAGCTTTTGTTCTTTATTGGTCATTAACTAATCATTCCATATATATTAACAATGTCGTGCAGGTTAGAACATCTCTTCAGGTAGTGTCCTTACAGAAGGAAACTGACAAGGTCTGCTTCTATTCTTTTCACCATTTTTTTTTGCCTGTAGCTGAAGATATTAGCATGACCTCTTCTTTGATTCATGATCAAGATTTTAGATGCTTAACTTTTGAGCCTTCCTGTTCCTTACATAGGTCATGGTGAAACGACAAAGAACAGCATTTCCCCCAAACTTTGTTCACTCTCTTGATGGCGCTCACATGATGATGACTGCAGTTGCCTGTAAAAAAGAAGGATTAAGCTTTGCAGGTTTGTTCTTTTGTCATGGAAGGCACCTTTACATAATTAAATACAGTTCTTTTCTACTGCATCCATGAAGTGGCTGATTATACATCCTTCTATTTCTGTTGCAGGAGTTCATGATTCATTCTGGACACATGCATGCAATGTCGACCAGATGAATACCATTCTTCGTGAAAAGTTTGTGGAACTCTATGAGAAGCCCATACTGGAAAATGTAATAGCATTCTCCACGCCTTTTTTTTTTAATGTCGGAATAGCTTAAATGTATTTTTATTCTCTCCCTTTTGAGGGCAACCCCTGACATGCCATATGGTACTTTTTTTTTTTTGCAGGTACTGGAAAGCTTTCAGCAAAACTTTCCTACTATAGAATTCCCACCGTTGCCGGAGCGGGGAGATTTCAACCTGAGAGATGTTATGGATTCTACTTATTTCTTCAACTAATGCGGCTGTTTCCTTCCAGCTCTTCGCCTTAATGTTGGTTGCAAGACTCAAACATCTACATCATCGCTTGGCCATGCAAATCTATCTATTTGGTGGTGCATTGCAAGGATGTTGCTTCTTTCATGCAGCAATCTCCACAACTGAAGGTCAGGGAAAGTCGTTTCTGCATTGAGTATGTTTCGCCAAGGTCCGAATTTGATGAGATTTATTTATCGATTAAATAAATCAGTGCAGACATCAGAGTAAAGCAATAAAATGTTAATCAGGGATAGGATGAAGTTCCTATATACGCACTGAACTAGCCTCGAGAATGAGCAGGTAAGTTCAAGCAGTGAAAACTATGACTGCCTCACAATAAATGCCAAGACATTTGAGATCACAGTGATCTAGATAAGCTTATTTAGAAGTTTCTTTTTGTAAAATTAGTTTGAAATGAGATTTTACTCGAGTGTTTTTATTTTTTGGTTTTATTTATATGTTCTTTAATATCAAATATACCTAGAAAAGTTGTAATGGAATTGTAGCTTATACTTTGAATTCTCTTCAGTTAATGCTATATTGCTCTTGTTTATTCATTGTGTTTATTTTTTTGGTGTGGTTGAAGAGATTGTTCTCAATGATAATACCAGCGTTCTGAAAATCGGACTGGATTGGCCGGTCAGACTGGTTGAACTGGAAACTAGTCAGATTTCCGGTCCAAATTGACTCTGAAAATCGACTGCTCAAAAATCGGGTGTGAATCGTTCTGAATCGGGCGGGAATCGGTGAACTGGGCAAATCGGAAAAATCGAGCAAATCGGCTTAATTTATTTCATTTTTGATTTTTTTTTTCTCTTTTGTAGTTTTATTTTCTTAATGAAAAATAAAAATTGAAGAATAAAGTGTCAAAAATTCTAATTAGAATATCGTGTTGAGTTTCTAACAAAAATATATCACATACTCACTTAGTTGATCTAATCTTGAAGAAAAAATAATTGGGTAAGTTGTTAGTTTTATATATTTATATAAATATATATTTTATTATATATAAGTTATATCCCAGTTGAACCTCCATTTAAATCGGTGAATCTCTGAACCTTTGAACCTTTGTGTCAATTGGTTTGATATCCGGTCCAATTATTAGAACCCTGGATAATACACATTGTTTATTTTATTTGGATCTAAAATGTATGATTATTTTTTGTTTGGATGAATTTTTTTTAAAGTTGATATTAGATATTCAGTTTGTAAAAAGAATGATTGGTGGTAAAACGCGATCGCTCGCCCTAGCGCCTCTATCAATCCGTCCCAGAGCCAACATGGAGGAGGTAAATCATAGAGACTATTAGTCCGGATACTGTGGCTAGCGCGTAGAGAGGGATGAACATATTGGCTTTATCAAAATTTAACCGTCAAATTTTTTGATGATAATACATACATATTAACATCCATAAGAACTCGTAGAAAGAATGATTGATCTTTGAGGTGGTGGGCGACTGATTTGGTTTGGTTTTATGAAATTATTTTATTGGCTATTAAGATAATTTGTGAAGTATTCAGGTTTATTCGATGAATATGATAATATTATTGGAGAAGATTTAATTTTGTTGTTCTTAATTCAAAGAAAAACAACTTTCAAGCTTCGTGAACAAATCTCTCTCGACGAGACCCGTCACCTTGGTCCGGAGAGCTCCATGGCTTGGACCAGCAACGACGAGTCGTCGGAGAACCTCTCCGACGGCAATTCGAACCCGTCCTCGAGCTTGCGTCCGCCACTGCCTCCGCCGCCGCCCATCAGTCCTCTGCCGGACGCCGCCGCCTCGCACCTATCCGGCGCCGCCGCCTGCACCGCTTCCTTTTCGAGTATCCGTACCACCTCCGCCATCCTCGGCCGCTCCCCCGGCACGTACCGCGTGCACAGCAGCGCCACGCGCACCATTTCCTCCGCCTCCGCCTCGTCGTACCCCTTCCTCTTCAGTTCCTCGTCCACCAGCGCCTCCACCTCCTTCTTCTCCTGGCGCGCCTCGCGCACCCACTCGATCATGGCCCTGGCCCCCTTCTCGCCCGCGTCCCTCGAATATCCCGCGACGAGCTCGAGGAGGAGGATCCCGAACCCGAAGACGTCCGTCTTCTCGGAGGACTGCCCGGTGGAGAGGTACTCCGGCGCGATGTGGCCCGCCGTGCCCCGCACCGCGGTGGTGACGTGGGAGTCGCCGTGGTCCAGCATCTTCGCGAGGCCGAAGTCTCCCACCACGGCCTCGCACTCGTCGTCCAGCAAGATGTTCGCCGCCTTGACGTCGCGGTGGATGATCTTGGGGTCGCACTGCTCGTGGAGGTACAGCAGCCCCCTGGCCGCCCCCACCGCGATCCTCTTCCTCCTCCGCCACTCCAACGCCGGCCTCGCTGCACGAATTCATGACACAGGAACTCAAGAACAATTCAACGCCAAATCCAGCATCAACTCCACCACCAACCTCTCAAACGGGAAGCCACGCTGCCATTGGCCATGAAGGGATACACGAGGATCCTCTCCGTCGCAGTCATGCAGTATCCCCTCAGCCTGAGCAAGTTCCTGTGCACCGCCAAGCTTATCATTTCCACTTCGGTCTGGAACTGAACCTCCCCGCCGGCGGCGTTTCCATCCTTGAGCCTCTTCACCGCCACCACCGTCCCGTCCCCCAGTTTCCCCTCGTAAACGTTTCCGAATCCTCCTCTTCCCAGTATGTTCTTGCTGCTGAAGTTGTCGGTTGCAATTTGCAGCTCCCTGAACTGGAATCTCCTCAGGTTTCCATGGCAGAGTTCCTCCTTGTGTTGCTCTGCAAATTCAAATGCCATCGACATTGCTGCTTTTAAAAACTGATCTGACGTTGACATCCTGCTTACCATTGACATCTAAGAACAGATGCTGGTCGTGCCTTTTTCTCCACCAGAGATGAAGCCCCAGGACAAGGCTGATTGCAGCTACACATGCAAAGCTGGAGGCAAATGCAACAACTTTGTGAACTTTCGGCCTTCCTGAAGTTGAGACACCTTGACAAACAGAACTTGAAATAAGTATTCAGAATCAAGATTTTGATCGTCACTTCAGATACTTCATTTACCTCGAGTGTTGTTTAAGTTGGAGTAGATCGGCACTGGTGATGTTTGGAAACATCTCTGTTCTGAACCAGGTGGACAAATTAAAGGATTGCCTACAATGCTGCAGCAAAAGCAAATGAATGGAGAAACCAATTATTGTTCCTTTGAAGTTTCATGTTATAGACTTACTTAACTGTCTTGGCAGGAAACTTGGGTATAGGGCCACTAAAGTTGTTGTAAGACAAGTCCCTGAATCATAGAAATAATTCTTAGGAACAAAAATATTTAGTAGATAATTAAATAGCAGGCGGATAAACTCACAAAAAGGTTAGATCAGTGATGTTTGCCAAAGGCACAGGGAATGCTCCACTGAAACTGTTATTATTTAGCCTCCTGTTGGCAAAGAAAAAACAGTTCTTAGTTTATGATTTTCCACCATGGAAATACTGATTTTTTATTTATTTTTTTTTGAAACTTACAGGTACTCAAGGCTCTTCAAGTTTCCTGATGAAGCAGGAATTTCACCACAGAAGTTATTGTTGGAGAGATCGAGTTTATGGAGCTTGGAGAGCTTCCCAATCTCTTGTGGTATTGATCCTGATATGTTGTTATTCTGCAGGAGACTGAAAACATACGATGATGTTGTCAGAGAATGGATCAAAGTAACGTGTTGAGTTAAAGAATTAATATAGTTCCTACACAAACTCAAGATTTGTAAGGTTCCCTATGCTTGGAGAAAGAGTTCCTGATAGATTCTGGCTAGGAATTTCCCTGTAAAAAAAAAATCCACTGAAAAGAATTAGAATTGTTTCTTTTCCTTGCTCCCTTAGATTGAGTGAGAGACTCACAAGCCAATCACTAAGGTTTGAGGTGAGCATGAGACCATGCTCCAGCTGCATGGATCAACAGAGTCTCTGTCCCAATTGCCAAGAACACCATGGGGATCCTTTAATGAAACTTTGATGTCCATCAAAGCTTGAACTGCAAAAATCATTTTTGTCTGTCTTCATTGAAAGTTTTTGCAGGAGGAATGAAGTAAGCCTTGAATTCTACCTTCAAAATTAACACCTTTAGAGGAGAGCAAAGCATTTGCACAAGCCAAAGAGGAGAAGAAGAAGGCCACCCACAAGAACACAGCCCTTCCCTTGTTCTCCCCCATTGAACTCCCCAGCTTCCAATGGGTGCAAAGGCACAGCCTACGAGCAGTTTTAAGACCTGGAAGAGTGCTGAACGATGCAATTAGGAAGAGTAGTGATCATCATTGGTGTCTCTCTTTTTCATCACTTGTTTTGACAGAGAATGGAGCTTATCATTCATTTGCTCTGCAAGTGTGCTTGGTAGAATGTTAGGACAAAGGTATATGCAATTAGCATGAGTCCAAAAAGTCAAAGAGACGACGACGAATCGGATAGGAGAAGAACCGGCCGGCCATCCTTGGCGACTTTCTTCAGACTGAAGAACTTAAAGCCACTTGATCAAAGTATGCTGATTAAGGGGCAACAATGGAGAATGGGGCTCACAGGGTCCACGAATTGTTCTAAAGCATGCTTTTTTGCACTCGAAATCCTGGATACAACTTTGAATTGATTCCAACTGAGGGACAAGCCATGCTTTGACGGGATAAAAACAGACACATTGAGATAATACTGGTAAGATCATGGCAGAAGGAGCAGCCATAGCTTTATATTGAGTTGTCGTGAGCAAGAATCTGGCTTTAGAACTTGTGGACCATTAATGGCTTCATTTCATGGTCCCAAAATGAAGAGAGAATTCTGAGGAAAGAAAAGTTCTTGCAAAGATGGTGTATGGACACAGTTGTTCCTAACCAAAAAAACATATGAAAGAGGCAAAGTTTTTTTTTTTGTGAAAATCAAAGTCATTAACAAAAAGATATTTTTTTTTTTTGCTCTTTAAATGAGATCACCTGCTAGAACAGGTGGAACATGGGATGCATCAACATTCAAAAGTTTTCAAAAAGAGAATCACTGAATTTTGAAAATCTAGATATCAAATTCTTTGATCAGGCACCATGAAAGTTTTCCCATCTTTTAAGATGAAAATGGATTGAGTTCGAATTAGATTTCATATCCTATGTATCCATATAGCGGATATTCATCTCATATCCATTAAAGGATCGGATATATTCTATATTAATAAATTTTCTTTGTTCTATTCAACTATTATGATTCCATAAAAACATATTAAAATTAATATCATATTAATATATATATATATATATATATAATTAAAAAAATAAATTTAATATCTATATAATCTGTTTTTACCATCAACAAAAAAAAACAAAAGTTGATGGATTTGGAAAAAAAATCTTTAATATATATATACATATTATTTAATAGAATTTGGGTCGGATATCGAATATGGATAGTCCCTCTATATGCTTTTTCATTCAAATCGGATATCAAATTTTTCATCAAATTTAGAAAATATTATTATCCCTACCACCGATCCTATAATAAATCGAGATAAGACTCACGTTGTTGGACCCTGAGCGATAGACCTTCAAAATCCACCTCTCGCTCGAAGCTAGTCATGCTCCATCGGGTACTCAACCACAGTCCACAAAGGTACCCTGCTTTTCTCATTTAGGTAGTCAACTACGACCCGACCCATATGTGCTTCACTACGCCAAGGCCTGGGAAAAAAAATCATTGTAATGAGCCAGGTAATAGGTTCGTGTCGAATCTGGGACGATCGATTCGGCTTCATGAAAATTTTTCATCGACTATCAGAATAAATCAGAAAGTACTTCTAGCGAACGGTCTAAAAGTTCAACATCTCATTATTGCACGTCTTATTTAAAGGGGAAAAAAATCATTGAAGGTTCGTATTACAGGAGACACAAATTCAAAGCGAGTAATTTGTTAGTTATTCTTCCATAGAAATAGCAGCATGAAGGGAGCTTCATACAAAATCTCATCGAATGGTTAAAAAATAAGTTTTATTTTTGTGTCACGTTGGAAGGAAAAGAAAAAAACAAGAAGGAAGGAACAAGTACCAGAAATGTCATGCAGTACATTTCGCAGCCTTAACTTTTGATTGTTTTGCATTGATTTCATTTCATTTCATTTGTAGGCCTGTCAACTTGGCAGTGAATTCATCCATCAGGAGGAGACACCCTGGTGCCTGCTCCCTGCGGCAGTGAAGGACGCATTAATCATTTTAAATCCCATGCCCTCACTGAATTCATCCACATGGAATGTTAGGTAATAATCCCATGACCTCTATGAAATGCAACACCTTCTATGATTGCAAAGAATCAGGTAGCAGATAAATTGAAATTGGGATCATCGGTTCGATTTTATGGAAATTTTTTATCTGTCACCAGGATAAATTGGGAAGCGCTCGCGGTGGACAATCTAGAATCTCAGCGTCCCAAGGTTCGTGCCCCATTTAGAGGAAAAATTCCTGCAAAATGCGCCATAGCTAGGGATTGAACCGCGGATGTCTGGATTCGCGCCCCTTCTATGATTGCCTTTATGAACATTAAAAAAAAATTAACTATGTTTTTCTAACTTCGGACGACCGGTCTTGACAAGTGTTTGTTTTAAATATCCCTTACCTACGAAGACACCATTATTCACTTATCGGAGTATACTTGGAGAACATCATCTTATCAGAACAGATGTGATGTGTTGTTCTAGTATCGATCCACCACTGCTTCAGGTTGTCCATCGTCGTGTTGGCTTCAAACACGACCACAGTGAGATCCAATTCCGAAAAATCGTGGAGGTTGTTATTAGAAGTTGCAACATGGTTAGCAGCATCCTTCTGACTCTTGGTTGGTTTCTTCAGGCGTCTACAATCTTTGGACATGTGTCTTGACTTTTCACAGTTGTAGCACGAGCTCTTGAATTTCTTGCCTTGAGTTTTCTTTTTGGATTGCTTCAGCTTCTTGGTGTTCAGCTCAACCAGGTTGGATACCTCGTCAACAACCTGCTTCGTTCCTCTGAAATCGGATAACTTTCGATTATCCTCCTCTATTCATAGCCTCAGGATCAGGTCTTCGAGTCCCATAACCTTTTGCTTGTACTTGAGGTAATCCTTTCACAATGGAGGGAGTTTCTCGATTAGCACAGCTATTTTGAATGACTTGTTCAGCTTTATGCCTTCAGCATCCAGATCATACAGTATCAGTTGTATGTATTGGACTTGAGACGTTACACTTGGAATCCACCATCTTGAAATCTAGAAACTGGCCGACAATAAATTTCTTCAATCTGGTGTTTTTGATTTTGTATTTCTTTTTTAGTGATTTCCACAGAGATTTTGCCGTCTCTATCGGACTATACACATTATACAACGTGTTGTCCAATGTATTGAGAACATAGTTGTGGCATAGAAAATCTCCATGCGATCACGCATCGCATGCAACCTTGCTGTTGGAATCACCTTTCGTAGTGGTTGGTGGGTTTTCACGCAGTACTGATCGTACAAGGTTTAGCGTTGTCAGATAGACAACATCTTCTGCTGCTATCGTTTGAAGTCGACTCCGTTGAACTTCTCCAGCTTCTCTCCGTGTGGAACGACGATCGAAACGTCGTTGATTAAGGCTATATCAATTTGCATGATATCATTTTACGATTGTGAGATTTCGTCTCTAGGTTGCTGTCGAGGAGGCAAACTGATATAATATCGTCGAAGCTAGTGTTCGACACTATCTCCATAAAATAATATTGCTCCGCTACAAGTGCTCACGGACAACAGTAATTAGTTTCCCAAGATACAATGACAATGTCTCAAAATAGAAGCACTTCAAATTTCGAGATCGTTTGATCTGGATGGTTGTAATCCTTCAGATAGCCCTTTAATCTCGAAGTGTAAAGTGCGCCAACAAAGCACCCATTGGCGCATGGCGGGCTTACAATTGCGAGCACCTACTCGTCTATGAGAAGAGAACACCTGTATTTTTTTTAACTCCATTAACACAGAAACACATATAAGGAGGCAAACACCTTTAGAATTTTCAGATGTGGGATTATTCCCTATCTACTTCTTTTTATGTTAATTTTGGACTGATTTTAAACAATTAATTTCTCATTCACTATTAATCGATTTTGAGTAAATTAATAGTCTAGATTCATCTACACAAAACGTAGATTTCGTTTTTGAAATCAATTCTAACTTTCATCGATTGATGCTATCTTGATTTTCCCTTGGAAAATCGTATTTGGTCTTTTTAAAGACCCAAATATCCAATAATAGATGAAAATTTTTTATGAGGTCAAACTGTTAACTTTCAGGATTAACTAGATTATAAAAATTAAATATCTGAATTATCAAAAATAAAAATAAAAGACAAAGGGCAGTCTAATGTACTAAATTTTCATTAATATAAGATTACATCAAATCATATTAAATTTATCACATGTAGTTTTATCGCCTGTTTATCGATCTTGAATTTTACTTAATAATAATTTAAAGGTCCAAATTTTAAAGGTCTCACCTTTAAATTTCTCCATAAAATCACGTAACTATAATTTTACTTATTACTCATATTAATATTTTTTTAATATAATTTAAAGGTCCAAACTTGTTCGATTAATTTTAAAATAGACGATCTTTTCTCTACACTTATCAAATAAATCCGAAGTATACTTTAAACACATTTACAAATCGACATATTCGTTCTATTTAAGATGAGAACTCTGAATGCTAAATATTTTTTATTCAAACTTATCTCGTTGAAGAGCTAAAGACGAAGTCTTAAAATTATATTGTGGAACTCAAATCTTCTTCGCTCTAAGACATTCAAAGCTAAAAGGCTATTTCACAACGGAATAGATTAAAAAACAATTAATATTCAAATTAGAGGTAGTTTTTAAAATATTTAAAAATAAAGGTGCATGATAAAGTATGAGAAAGCATATATTTAATATTAACATACAAATGTGCATATTATTTTTATAAGATTTTTTAAATAAAAACTTAATATACTAAATTTTAGAAATCTACTATTCGTATGATATGAACCAGTGTTCTGAAAATCAGACCGGATTGATCGATCAGACCGGTTGAATTAGAAATCGGCTAGATTTCCAATCCGAATTGACTCTGAAAATCGGTTATTCAAGAACTGGATGCGAACCGTTCTGAACCGACCGGGAACCGGTGAACCAGACAAATTGGAAAAATCAATCAAACCGACTTGGTTTATTTTATTTTTCATTTTTTGATTTTTTTCCTTTTGCAGTTTTGCTTTCTTACTGAAAATGAAAATTGAAAAACGAATGTAAAAAACCTAGTTTGCTTTCACCCAATGTCTCAAACGAACAAACATGTTGTTTGCTTGCAAGAGAGTCACCGTCGCTCGCCTCTCGCCGCGTCGCCCTGCCTCTACCAGCCTCGCCACGCCGCCCTGCCTCCACTAGCCTCGCCTCGCCTCGCCGCCGCTAGCTTCGCCCCGTCTCCAGCCTCATTGTGTCGTTGTACTAGCATATGAAGGCACCAATATATGACATATTTGGAAGTGTAATTTTGCATATGCTTTACTAGTGTCCCCTGTTTAAGTGTTTATGGGTGAACAAATGCTATTGTGATGTAATTTTAACTTCTAATAAGATTCTTCAATTCGTATCTAAATTTCTTGAATTCAATGGTTTTAAACTTGAATTTTTCTTTGAAACTAATCTTTTCTTCAAGAATATCGTATTGAGTTGCTGACAAAAACATATCACATACTCGACCTAGTTGATCTAATCTTGAAAATAGTAATTAGATAAGTTGTTAGTTTCATATATTTATATAAATACATGTTTTATTATATACCGGTTATATCCCGATTGAACCTCTGAATCTTTGCTCCGACCGATTCGATGTCTGATCTATTTCTCAGAACCTTCCCATGGGCACAACATGCTACCTTATTTATAACAAAAGGTATCAAAGCACCACATTAGTCATCTCAGCCTCGCATCATATAGAGAGATTCAATAGGTGCATATAACGGAAACTATCATCCAAATCCAAATACTCTCTTCGAAGTTCTCGATAAACAAACATGAGATATATCACAAAAGTTACTTTACAGATATTAAAGATGAACCATTATTTATGAACCTTTCTATGTTGCTTCGATACATAAACCACGAGCAAGATTTTGTGAAATTAATCAGTCATGTGCGAGAACTTCCCTACTCTTTTGGCTATGACTACAGTTATCCATCTCACCGTGAAGAAGGTTTAGCATGGCATAAATGTTATTGAATTGAGGGTGACTTTTATCTCCAGCTACGAACTCATGGATTTCACAATCTATCTCAATGTTGCTAAAACCGGGTGTCTTCTTCACTCCGATAGCCTTCATCCTGTTCCTGATTTCACTGGCTCCATCCCACCACCCAAATGCAGCGTAAGTATTTGAGAGAAGAATGTAATTCGAATCACATTCTGGATCCAACTGCAGCATGTATTTTGTTACCCTCTCCGCCAATTCGATGTGACCGTGCACCCTGCAAGCACCAAGAAGTGAGCAGAAGATCACCTCATTTGGCTGGAATGGCATGCTCTCAACCACACTCATCGCTTCCTCAAGCCTCCCTGCTCGGCTGAGCAAATCTACCAAACAACCATAGTGCTCAACTCTCGGTGGCAAACTGTAACTCTCCTTCAACGTCTCATAAAACCTGAGGCCTTCGTCCACCAAACCAGCATGGCTACAGGCAGTAAGCAGCCCTGTAAAACTGACTCCATCAGGCTCGAATCCTTTCCTCTGCATCAATTCAAAATGTTCAATAGCCTCACGACAACGACCATTGACGGCAAAACAAACAATCATTGAATTCCATGAGACAAGGGTTCTGTTCAATATTCTTTCAAACACTTGGTGTGCAAAATCTACGCAGCCGCACCTGGAGTACATATCGATGAGGGAATTGGCTAGCCTAATATTACCTGACAAACCATGGTTCTGGATGTAGCGATGAATCCAGAGGCCCTGATTCAGAGCTCCCAAACCAGTGCAAGCTGCAATGACTGCAAGGATCGTCACGTAATCTGCGTCAATACGGTTGAGCTGCATTGCTCGGAAGTAATCCAATGCCTCCTCGAGCAGGTCATTTTTGACGCATCCATCGATAACCACGGTCCAAGAAACCTTATCTTTCTTTGGGATTCTGTCAAACAACGACAACGCACTGCCAACCTTGTTGTTGCGCATATACCCGGCGATCATGGTGTTGAAGGAAACTGAGTTCCGCACAGGCATTCGGTCGAACACCTCACCCGCGATGTGTGGGTTACCGCACTTGGCGTACATATCGGTGAGGGCAGTGCCGAAGACAAGGAGTTCCTCGGACGCATCATCCACTCGGCGGCGCTTTAGGGCCTGAGCATGGATGGCGAGACCGAGAGAGAGGGAAAAGGGAGAAGAGGGGAAGTCGGCGCAGGCGGAGACGAGGGCGACAAGTGTGACGTAATTAGGCTCGACGCCGGCGGAAAGCATGGCGCCGAAGGTGTGGGAAGCGTCGAGGAGGCATCCGCGGCGGGCATGGCGGGCCATGGCTGAGGTCCATGAGACCAGGTCCCTAGGGGAAGAGTTATGGATAGGCGGGAGAGAGGAGGAAGCGGTGGGAGAGAGAGGGAGGCGGAGGTGAGTAGGAGAGGGAGGCAGCGGAAGCGGAGTCACAAAATGAGCAGCCATCGAGTAACAGTTCCGCGGTAGTGGTGTCTGAGCGAGTGGAGATCTCCTCCAATCGGCTGAGAACTCCGGTGGATAGAAATGCAGGCGGTGACCCCGTTCACAATCGGGAGAGGGCTGTGGAACGGAGAAGATGACTCCCGAATTGGGGAGGGGACTCCGGTGGTGGCTGCAGGAAGAAGACTCGGATCAGAGTCTCCCAACGGAAACGACCGGCGACAATGGTGAGGATGAGATGAGGTCCGGCGGCGGCAGTGAAAAGGGAGATGAGATGAGATCCGGCAGGGGCGGCGACAGTGGTGAGGATTCCCGTGAGAAAGGAGTGGCCGGCCAGCGGTGATGAGGAGGAGAAGAAACCGCCAGCCGGCGAATGGATGAGAAGGGAGAAGTGGCGGCGTCGAGTGAATGTGGAAGAGGAGAAGCTTCTGTGTCGAATCCCTTATGAATAGGATGACTGTGCATTTCTTATTGGTTCCGGGTTGATGGGTTGAAGATCCGGATCCATTAGGGAGTAAGTGGTTCCGGGTTCGAGTTGCTTCATGGACCCGGATTTGGTAGGCAGTGGACTTTTGGATTGGACCATTAGGAGGTGGAGGTGACTTTTGAGATTGGATCCATTAGGGAAAAAACGGTCAACAAGGTTCGGTAACATCGATCCTTGGATAATCGGTTCGGTCTCATAAAAATTTCCCACTAACCTAAAAGCTAAGTAACTCAGGGTTCGCGTCCTATATGAAAGAAATATATTTGTAAAATACATCGTAATTGAAGATCAAATTATGAATGTCTGAGATGATAATTAATCGTCCTTCCGCTATACTATAATCTTGATGGCAAATTGGATCCATTAGGAGGTGAGCCCTTGATTGAGTTGGATGATTCCAATTCTCCATTGAAACACCTTCGATTGAACTCCTCTCAATCTTTGGACGACTTAGATCTTGATTGATGGATGAGAGTTCTCTTTTGTTTTAATGGTGATGATCTTTCATGAACGGTCCAGATGCTCCAAATCTTGATGAATAATTTAGATGGCTTTAGATAGTCATCAAAGGCCAGATCATTCCAAATTAGGATGAATGATCTAGATGCTCCAGATTTTCATCAACAGCTCAAGTCACTCCCCTATAAACAAGATGTACATTCTTTGATAATTCCAGAAAATATAGAAAAAAAATTACATCAAAGTTTTAAATATATCTCAACTTGAAAACATGATATAAATCGAGAATTAATCATATGAGAAAAATAAAAATGTCAAATATAAAAATTAAGATAATGTGTCAAAATGTTAATTATCAACACTCCCACAATTATTCTTACACATCTTAGTTAAGTAAACATAACCAAAAAAATACCCAAAAACTCATCTCCCAAAATTCTTCTATCATACCTCGAAGATAGTAAAAGTAAGTTACATATGACCATCAAATTTTCAAAGATCAAAACATTCATAAATCCAATTCAACTGGAATATACTAAGAATGATAGAATCTCATGGGATAAGTAATTATGCTCTCGCTCTTACTTAAATAAGCAATTATAAAGGTGGAGCTTACACTAAATGTTACTCACAATATTACATTACCATATGTTTACTTATTTTTTTTACTTCTTCACTACAATAAACATACATATGCATATATTAGAATGACTTATCAAGAGTTGCAATGAAGACAAATGAAACCAAGAAAACCAACAAGATGATAACAAGAAGAGAAATCAAATCAAGAGAAACAAAGGAGAGCATGAGAGTAATAGGTTGACAAACATGATGACTACAATCGAATAAAATGTGTACAAGCCTCGTATGACAACCAAGGTGTCTCTAATGCTCTGTTTATTTAAAAAAATCGATGATGGATGGATCAATCAAATCTAAGGGCATGGGAAGAGAATGAAATGGAAAAGAAATCATTTTCTTTGCATGTTTGTTTACCTTAATTGAGGAAGGTGGGTACATGTGACATAATTTTGTTAATGAAAATGGACACATATGTCATATTTTTGGTATATGGTGTAATTTTATTAATTAAAAAGGGTGCATGCGTTATTTTTTTGGTATATGATATAATTTTGTGAATGAAAAAGGATACATGAGTCATTTTTTATCCATCCGTTACTTTCCGTCTGATTTTGAGATGATCAATTTTGACTCCAAAATTATCTGTGGATGAATTGTATTTCTCTTCCCTCTTTAAATTTTAATGAAATAAATAATGAAAAAAATATATTCGGATGAATTGTATTTCTCTTTCCTCTTTAAATTTTAATGAAATAAACAATGAAAAAATTTTTACTATAAAAATTTTTTCCTTAATTTTACTCTCTGCTATCCCACATAAACAGAGCATAAGTCTCTCACTTATTCCAATTTTATAAAACATGCTTGAGAAATCACTTTATTCCAATTACCTTTGTTTCTCCTAATTAATTGCCCATCACATACTAAAACACACTTGAATTTATTTTTTTCACTTATTTTCTACATCTTTTTCTTTTCGCACAAAGGATTCTTTATTTCTTTTTTTTCTGTTTTTTTCACAACAAAGGATTTTTTTTCTCATGCATCTCTTCCTTCCACACCTATCACACATATCTCCCCTACATTTAAAATTTGATAGTCTCGAACAAATTATATTATGGTCCCGAAGATCTATACATGCTAAAAAATCGAATAACATTTTATTTGTACGGCGGATAATATGAAGTTTATACTACATCATCTCACACATATAATAAGCACCGTCATATACGACTGGCTACAAAAGGAATAACACAGCAACACATCCACGCAGTTTATTTAATATCCAAATAATAAATAATAAAATAACCAAAACTCTATAGGGTTAATGCTAATAAACCGAAAATCCACAACATAAATACAAATTTACTAAAGAACGATAAAATACTGACATACCCACTAACGAAAACAAAATAATATCTTTAGAAACTATAACACAACTCAAACCAGAAAACTCGATAATAAGGGTCGACAGATAGATCCTCTCCAGCGGCACGAGACACAATTATCTACTACCGAAACAAAAAAAAGCAGGCAGTGGTGAGTCCGGGGTCAAACTCTGCGGATATAGTGAACAGATAAATGTATGATATAAATAAGGTAATTAAAGAAGATAGAAACAAGGTATACAATCTTTGAAAAGTAGAGTACACAATAAATGCAAAACCATACCTGCGAGGCATGATTAGAAACCTCCATACCAAGTCAATAAGCTACTCGTACTACTGAGTAGATCCAAATCAAATAACCAATGCAAGTCAATTACATACATGCATGTCAATCAAATGCAACAATCATAACTCAAACAAATGCAAGATGTATTGTATGCAAATGATGCAATGATATGTGTCACCCTTATACATCAATCTACAACAATCACACATATCTACGAGGCCGATTGGGCAAGAGCTATGATAACTATACGCACTCACAAATTCATCTCCTATGAGTGGTCGAGTGGACATGATGCTTGGAGAACAACCTCGATCTCGAACCCCAAGAAGAAGAGGGAGCACAACCGCTCTATATCAAAGACCCCAGGGGAGCACAACCGCTCTAATACCCAAGCACAAGGAGGAACAACGTCTAACACCAGAAAGGGGAGCACAACATCTCTAGTACCCAACGTGGGAGCACAACTGCTCTAGTACCCAACGGGGGAGCACAATCACTCTACCTATCACTCGTAAATAATAGAGAGGGTGTCACTGCCGGCTACCACTCCAAGAACTATCACTACCCATGAGTGGTTGAGAGTAGCACGACAGGATGACCGCTCGCACTCTGACAACTACCACTACTCCGAGTGGTTGAGTGGGTAGACCACTATATTACTGACGGTGGACTTAACCACAAGGAAGCCAAAAATTGCCAGCATGCAACAATGCAATATGATGCATGATATCAATGTGCACAATCAAAATCAGGTCAATCTAGTCAATAAGCAACACATGCACCTAAACCAAAAACATAACAGACACATATGCAACTAATATAGTAGGTGGGATATATCTAATTCCAACCAAATTCTAAATAGGTTACATAATGTTTCTAAAGTGCACGCATACTAGCGGTACACTTCGGATCAAAAAAATAAAAGTCGAGACTGTATAATTGAAAATTTAGAATTTTATCTCAAAGATCAAACAAGAGTAAGTACCAAGCAGGAAAACAAATGGTATAGATTAAGGTAAAGCGACCTACTTCGATAAGAGAACAACTATGCATTTAAAGGTAAATGAGCTATATAATCAAAGGAGGAGTACCAGCCTCGTAAATGAAGTCTACATGTCGAATCGAACCTCCCACGATCAATCGTACGAGTCCAAAATCAATGCCTTATATCAAGGACCAAATTTAGTTATTTCTACAAGTAATTAAAATAACTGACTAATCACAACACACAATCATTAAAATTATTTCATTTAATTAAGCCCTAATTAATGCCCAGTTCCTAACTACTTCTAAGACTTCATTTACTACACACACACAACCACTTTACTAGACACTCTTAAGATTAATTGAAATCTTGCATCTCATCACGTAAGAGGACAACATTTCATCTTAGCTACTCTCGCATTATACTATTAAACATTTACCGGCGGTGATGTGCCGATCGAGTGAGATCGCACAAGGGAGAGGGCAAGGAGAAGAACTCGGCGCTTGCCTAAACTCGCCGCTATGGCAGCGGTGACGGCGTGGACATCGTCGCCGTCGGCTTGCTCGGGGAATGGTGTCGCGCCGATTGCCCGGGGAAGAAGAAAGAAAAGGCTATGGCAGCGATGGTTGCGCGCGGGAGAGGAGGAGCACCGACGTAGTCGCTGCTCGCATGGAAGAGGGGGGTTATCACCTGGCTGCTTGCGCGAGGAGGAGAATTTGTATTCGCCGGCTGCTCACGAGAGGAAGAAACCGCAGAGCTGTGGTTTTTACGAAGAGGAGATGGGCTGAGGAGAAAAGGATTTAAGAGAGAAGTTTTAGGATTTTTTTTATATGGCATCTTGCAAAAAGGCCCCCCTATTTACGGAATTAACATTCTCCCCCACCAATAAAATTTGGTCTGCAAATTCCTCTCCATAACCAATACTATCAACTAGTAAGCAGTAATAGACTGAATGGAAACATTCAATATGCACCTGAAGTAAATAGATAAGGATAGCGAGCTCTGATCATATCCTCGAGCTCCCATGTCACTTCCTCATCAGAGTGGTGTTACCATCCAACATTAACTAGCTAAATTGTCTTATTTCGCAATTGATACTCCTTGTGGTCTAAAATCCGCACAGGTGCCTCCTTGTAGGTCACGTCTAGCTGAAGTATGGTCGGTACCTCTGACAAGATATGAGAAGAATCTAGAATATACTTCCTCAGCATACACACGTGGAACACATCATGAACGCCAACAAGGGACGGCAGTAGTGTCAGATGATAAGCTACTGTTCCAATCCGTTCCAGAATCTGGAAGGGTCCAATATAGCGTGGAGCTATCTTACCCTTCAGACTAAATCTCTTCACCTCTTTCGTGGGTGATGTTGGGGCAATCTATGGTCCGGATTAACCATGTGTTATGATGTTTGGGAAAATGGTTTAAGTTAGGTTCACCCTTATGTTTTGATATGTGTATTTGAGTGTGCAGGACTTGCAGGATACACATGGACTCAGTTGGACGACTTCGAGTATGGTGAAGGATGACATGGAGGCAAGCTGTGGGCTTGTGTGTGCATCCGAGGGACCATGGATAGAGCAGGGACGATGAGCCGAGGAACGCGGACTTCGAGTCATGCGTAAAGGATGGCATGGAGGCAAGCCGAGGGCTTATGTGCGCATCTGAGGGACGGGAGCCGAAGACGAAGAGGGCGTGAAGGCAACAGATCGAGGCTGCTGGTGAAGAGTCAACTGAATCGTGATGGTTCGAGTGTTGAGTGAATTGTACTCAGGAAATCCTAGGGTTCGAGTGCGGAGGGAAATGTACTTGGGAAGAGGAAACCTTAGGTTTGGGAGTGGACCAGTCGACTGGCCCTGGGACAGTCGACTGGTATATGCCACAGAAAGATCAGTCGATTGCTAATAGGGCAGTCAACTGGTGGTGGCTGGAAATTTGAACGTTGAGCTTGCAACGGTCGAATTTAGGTGGGACCAGTCGACTGGTAATGGACCAGTCGACTAGTAGCGGGTTTCTCAACCTTGAGCACTATTTAAAGGGGCTCGGTTTTGACTGAGAGATTTTGACGAAATGAGCTTGGTTAGAGCTCATTAATAGTCTGTCGTGCTCAGAAGTGTTGTCCGGGTTTTGGCGAGGTTTCTCCACCCACAAGGAGCTACACAAGCTAGCCGGAGGGCATCCGGGGAGTCATCCACCGACGGATCGGGATTGTCTACCTTACGGACAATCGTGGAGTAAGAGTGTTATCTCCAAACCACGTAAAGGTGACGTGTTAGCATTGTTTAGATTATTGTTTAGTTTTTCACTTGCGCAAGCTAACACGTGTAGGAAGAAGAAGATCGAGAATTTGCTATTCAGCCCCCTCTAGCACACGACAAGGTCCTAACAAGTGATATCAGAGCGAGATTCGCTCGTCTACGGACTAATCGCCGGGAGAGCAAAAGCTAGAGGAAGATGGATCCGGAAGGTCCACTAGGATGGGATACTAGGATTCCACCTCCATACGACCGAGATGACTTCGATTATTGGAGGAAGCGCTTTGAGACGTGATTCCAAATGGATTGAGATCATTGGACCGCATTGGAAGTTCCATTCGAAGCTCCAACGGACAAGAAGGGAAAACGCCTTCGGCCTCGGTATTGGACCAAGAGTCAAACGAAAGAAGCGGAGGTGGATAAGGAGGTAACTAGAATTGTATTAAATTTATTACCTTTATATATTGTGTCAAATGTAGGAGAATACAAGAATGTATATGAGCTATGGAGAAAGGTGATAACTCTATATGAAAATTCAACACAAGGACAAGGAGAAGAAGAGTCCAAGGAAAAGGAGTCATTGGTCCAAGAGAAGGAGAAGGATCAATCGGAAGTTGAGTCAAGTTCAATATCCGAAGAGGAGGAGAAAAATGAATCATCCACGTCTTCAAGTGAGGAAGAAATAGAAGGAGTCTCCACTTCAAGGATTAAGCGGGAGCAGAGACCATCCTCAATACCGGAGAAAGAAGAAGCTTCCACCTCTATCAAAGCAAAGTCAAAAGATCACATAATTTACTTTGGGTGCAATCAAAAGGGACACTACAAGGACAAGTGTCCATTGCGGAAGAAAAAAGAGGTAAATCCTAAACTCAATTCAAATAGTTTGACAACTAACATGAGTTGTAGGGATGGAGCAAAGAAGAATAAAAAGCATATAATTTGCTTTACATGTGGTGAGCATGGACACTACCACACCAAGTGCCCAAAGAAAGGAGAAATCAAGAAATTGGCACACTTGAAGAAATTGGAAAAGAAAAGGAGCTCAAATCAAGGGGGAGCTTCAAAGGTAAAAGGGAAGGTAATCTCTTATTTAAAATGAAATCCAATTTCAAATTCTTATATGCTTGTTAGGAATAATTATGGATTTAGGTATAATGATAGAAATAGGGATAATATTGTAGATCAAAACCCTAGGAAAATCATGTATCATGATAAATCCAAGACTTTTGGACCTAAAGCTCAAGGCACAAATCCCAAGAAAGGGAGACATATGCCTAGGAAGATGGGTAGGTCTAGGAATATCCAAGGAGGGCATGTTGATTCTAGGTTTGAGAACCTAGAAAGGGAAAATCAAGCTTTGAGGGCAAAACTTGATAGGTTAGAGAAAACCCTAGATAGATTCACTATTGGATCTAAGGGTTTAGGTATGGTGTTGGGTGGTCTAAAACCCAACAATGATAGATCGGGTCTAGGATACCGATCTAAGGTCTCCAATGCCAATGAAAAGAAATATGCTAGGGTAGCATATAATTATGGCAAGGAGGGAAAGTCCAAGAATGGCAAGGCGATGCCATTAAAAGGGAAGGAAAAGGTCTTAACTAAGGACAAGGGGTCCAAAGTTAAGAAGGTTAAGTTTGTAGGTTAAGAGTCACCGGAGGTACACCGGTATGGCCTTGTGGTTGTTGATGAGTCACCTAGGGAGGTGGCTAAGGCTAAGAGCTCAAGGGGGAGCTCTAGGAGCCAAGTTGGGACCCACGATTTATCGATCCCGGGAGGATTTCTCTCGGAAGTCTAGATGGGTCATGGAGTGTGCCAAAGGATGTGAAGACGGATTTGAGTCTCAATCCTAGGGATTTGACACAATGGAGTTGAGTTTCATGAATGAAAATATGACATTGGGGTCATATAACATGAAAGATGGTTTTTGATGTGTAAATGTCATATAAACAAATGCTAAGGATGTATTATGGTTTGGTATGGGCAGAAACATCAAGAGGAGGTCAAAACTAGGACTTTAGGTCAAGGTTCAATTGAACCATTTAGCTAGTTTTGGATTTTGTATCAATCTTGGGATTGGTGATACATACATGGTTGGATGTATTTTTCCCAAGTAGACACGGGTACCACAAACCTCTCCACAAAATTTGATAATTTTCGGAGATTTGTGGAATTTCTGGTGCATTTCTGAATTTGGGTCAAAAATGTTGAAATTGGGTTTTTCAGGGTGCTAGTCGACTGGCCCAGGGGGCAGTCGACTGGTTAAGGCTGAATTGATTTTTCAGCAATTAAAAGGGGTCCAAATGATGAGAAACAAGTGTGTAATCTTATGGGGGTTAGTACACTGTGTTTATGATCATTAGGGGTTAATGAGTCCAATAAGGAGGAAATTGTTGGAGTCTTTTTGATGTATGACAAAGTGGGAGAAGTGTTGGGGTTAAGTGGGAAACCAAACACGCCTTTGTAAAGAAATCCTAGGTCCAGGGGGAGCTTAGGTAAAGGGGGAGCATTGTGCTCAATTGGTGGCGTAAGGGGGACCTTGGAGAGGTCTTAAAAAGCCTTTGTATGTCCAATGTAGGGGGAGCCTTGGAGAGGTTTTAAAAAGCTCATTTTGGTAAAAATCCTAACTCTTGGGAAGGTTAGGTGTAGGGAAGCCTTGGGATAGGATTCATGTTGCATTGCATATGCATTGGCAGTGTAAGTCTGAGATGGAGTCTTGGCGACGTAAATCCAAATGGTTTTTAGTATTGTGTTTGCTATTTGTTTTCCCTAACTTAAACGTATTGTCAAACATCAAAAAGGGGGAGATTGTTGGGGCAATCTATGGTCCGGAGTGACCATGTGTTTTGATGTTTGGGCAAAGGGTTTAAGTTATGTTTACCCTTGTGTTTTGATATGTGTATTTAAGTGTGCAGGTTTGTAGGATACACATTGACTCAGTTGGAAGGCTTCGGGTACGATGAAGGATGGCATGGAGGCAATCCGTGGGCTTGTGTGCGCATCCGAGGGACCATAGACAAAGCAGGGACGATGAGCCGAGGGAAGCGGACTTCGAGGCGTACGTGAATGATGACATGAAGGCAAGCCGAAGGCTTGTGTGTGCATCTGATGGACGAGGACCAAAGTCGAAGAGGGCTTGAAGGCAACAGATCGAGGCTGCTGGAGCAAGAACGATGAGCTGAGGGATGCGGACTTTGAGGCATGCGTGAAGGATGGCATGGAGACAAGCCGAGGGCTTGTGTGCACATCTGAGGGATGGGAGCCGAAGACGAAAGGGCGCGAAGGCAACATATCAAGGCTGCTGCTAAAGAGTTAGCTGAGTCGTGAGAGTACGAGTGCTGAGTGAAATGTACTCGGGAAATCCTAGGGTTCGAGTGCTGAGAGAAGTGTACTCGGGAAAGGGAAACCTTAGGTGTGGAGTGGACCAGTCGACTGGTATATGCCACAGAAAGATCAGTCGACTGCTAATGGGGCAGTCGACTGGTGGTGACTGAAGATTCGAATGTTGGGCTTGCAACGGTCGAATTTAGGTGGGACCAGTAGACTGGTAATGGACCAGTCGACTGGTAGTAGTCTTCTCAGCCTAGAGCACTATTTAAAGAGTCTCGGTTTTGGCTGAGAGTTCTTGACAAAATTAGCTTTGGTTAAAGGCCAATTAGTAGTCTAAGAGCTCAGGAGTGTTGTTCGGGTTATGGAGAGGTTTCTCCACCCACAAAGAGCTACACGAGCTAGCCAGAGGTCTTCCGGGAAGTCATCCACCGACGGACAGCCGTTGAGTAGGAGCGTCATCTCCGAACCACGTAAAGGTGACATGTTAGCTTTTGTATGATTTTGTTGTTATTGTTTCCGCTTGCGCACGCTAACATTGTAGGAAGAACGAATCGAAAAAGTGATATTCACCCCCCCTCTATCACACGGTAAGATCATAACAGGTTCTTCCTGATGTCAGGAACATGGAGCACATCAATGATTATTAACTCCTTCCCATACGTTATCTTCAGGACAACTTTCCCGAGACCGACAATCGGCGATGTAGTGGAATTACCTATATAGAGCTTTCTTCCACTTATCGAAGTATACTTGGAGAATATCATCTTATCCGAACAGATGTGATGTGTTGCTCCAGTATCGATCCACCACTGCTTTGGGTTGTCCACCACCGTGTTGGCTTTAAACACGACCGCTATTAGATCTAGTTTTGAAAAATCAGGGAGGTTGTCATTAGAAGTTGTGACCTTGTTCGCAGCATCGTTCTGACTTTTGGTTGGTTTCTTCGGGCGTCTACAATCCTTGGACATGTGTCCTCACTTTCCGTATTGTAGCACGAGCCCTTGAATTTCTTGCCTTGAGCTTTCTTTTTAGATTGCTTCAGGTTCTTGGCGTTCGGCTCAACCAGGTTGGACATCTCGTTGATAGCCCGCTTTGTTCCTCTGAAGTCGGATAGCTTTCGATTATCCTCCTTTATTCATAGTCTCAAGATCAGGTCTTCGAGTCTCATCTCCTTTTGCTTGTGCTCGAGGTAATTTTTGAAATCCTTCCATAGGAGGGAGTTTCTCGATTACCGCGGATACTTTGAATGATTCGTTCAACTTCATGCCTTCGACATCCAGATCATGCAGTATCAGTTGCATGTCTTGGACTTAAGACGTCACGCTCTTGGAATCCACCATCTTGAAATCTAGAAACCGACCAACGATGAATTTCATCAATTCGACATTTTCGATTTTGTATTTCTTTTCTAGTGATTCTCACAGAGATTTTGTCATCTCCATCGGACTATACACGTTATACAATGTGTTGTCTAATGCATTGAGAACGTAGTTGCAGCATAGGAAATCTCCATGCGACCATGGATCACATGCAGCATTGTTGATGGAATCACCTTTCGTAGTGGCTAGTGGGTCTTCACGCATAAATCGTACGAGGTTTAGCGTTGTCAGATAGAACAGCATCTTCTGCTACGATCGTTTGAAGTCGGCTTCGTTGAACTTTTCCGACTTCTCACCATGTGGAACGGCAGTCGGAACGTCGTTGATCAAAGTCATATCAGTTTGCATAATATCGTTTTACGATTGTGAGACTTCGTCTCTAGGTTGTTGTCGGGGAGGATGCAAACTAATATAATATCGTCGAGGCTAGTGTTCGACACTATCTCTGTAAAATGATAATGCTCCGCTACAAGTGCTCACAGATAAAAGCAATTCGTTTCCCAAGATACAACGATGATGTCTCGAAATAGGATCACTTCAAATTTCGAGACCAGTGAACTTTCTCGTAGGTTTTTTGAACTCTTGATGCAAAAGATGAGATGTATACTTTTTGAACTGGATGATTGAATGAATGCTTTGAACATCTAGGAGATTCTATTTATACAAGGGAAGAGGTGAGATATCCTTTAGTGAGTGGGTGCCACCTTTGATTTAAGATTGATCTGGATCGTTCGATCTGGACGGTTGTAACCCTTCAAATAGCTCTTTGATCTCAGCCGCCAGATCTGGATGGTTGTAACCCTTTAGATCCCCCTTTAATCGACGATGTGTACATACGAAGTGCAAAGTGCGCCAACAAAGTGTGCGTTCACGTGTGTGCGCGTGGCGGGTGGCGGGGTCGCAGGTGCAAACACCTGCTTGCCTGTGAGAAGAGAATATCTATATTTTTCTTTTTTAACTCCATTAATATAGAAACATATATAAGGAAATAAATACCTTTGGAATTTTTAGATATGAGATTATTCCCCATCTACTATCTTAATGTTAATTTTGTGCTGACTTTAAAAAATTAATTTCTAATTCATTCGTAATCGATTTTGAGTAAATTAATAGTCTAGATTCATCAACACGAAACGTAGATTTCATTTTTGAAGTCAATTCTAACTTTCATCGATTGACGACATCTTAATTTTTCCTTATAAAATTATATTTGATTTTTTTTTTAAGATTTAAATATCCAACACTGCCAACTAGATTTGTTATAGTTGTAGTGTATTGTCGTCTGCAGTTAATATTTATTATATATTTGTTATGTGTTTATTTTATACAAAATATATATCTGATTTATTTATCATTCATGATTGATATATCAGATTTGTAGATGATTATACGGGTACCATATTTTTCCCATTCAGTACTCAACCACGGCACGGCCCATACATTTCCCAATTCAGGTACTCGACTCTATGTGTTCCATGTGTCTGCACCGGCTCGATCCGGAGGGAAAAAAACATTGAATGGTCATATTACATGACAAACTAATTCAAAGAGAGTAATTTGATGGTTATTCTTCCATAGAAATGGCAGTGTGAAGGGAGCTTCATTCCAAATCTCATAGAATGGTTAAAATAATGTTTTATTTTTGTGTCACGTTGGAAGGAAAATAAAAAAGTAGAAATGTCATGCAATACATTTGAAAGCTTTAGCTATTGATTATCTTAGATTGATTTCATTTGTAGTCCTGTCAATTTGCCCTGAAATTGATGGTGTGGTGAATTTTATAGAAATCTTTTATAATGATAATAAGATGTTGAACTTTTGAATTGTTCATCATGAATACTTCTCGATTTATCTTAATAATTGATAAAAAAAATTTGTAAAGCTAAGTTCATTGCCCATATTCAACGTTATCCAACTTGGACACCCTTCCCTTGGCAATGGTATTGGACACAATATTTTTTTATTTAACAAATTAAAAAATTTTATAAAATCAAATATAATCTCAAAATTAATAAATATTGATCCCGCCGTAGCTGACAAAGACGCGAGTTGACTAGTATGGCACCCTAAGGTGACAGGTCGGGCCTAGGATCCACCCCCACGGATGTGGCGCCGAGGCCCGATAAGGGGGAAACATGGGCCTCAACGTCCCCTCCCATGGGGGTCTGGTCCAGTCGACTCCGCTTATAAATCCAGTTGTTCCCTCGTGATGGCCAAGCTATAGTAGCATACTAGTCAGAAGAATGTTCGAGCCCGCATTCGCAACCCCGGCCCCGTATGGGTCCCGGTCGGGATCCTCAGCTCGGGGAGTCCCTGACCCGGGTTCCAATCCCACTAGATCTTGACTAGCGCTATGCGACCCTGAAATTCCCTTATTGTTCTCACGGGGCAGGAAAGCTCCTTATAAAAAGGTCAGAGGGTAAGATCAAGGGATGCCAATCAGCAAACCCCGAGCGAGCTACGACTCGACACTTCATATCCCCGGAGGTTTCTGTTATCAGTACCCGTACAGATTCTCTGATGCATAGCAGGTGAAGATAGTGACTGCGCCGACGTCTTACCGATTCGGACCTGACACCACTCGTATCTAGAATCACATAAATCTCATTGTCATAGTACGGTTTCTAGTAACTGCAGTGAGTGAAGTCAGGCCGTACTACGGAGCCAATCGCAGATGTCAGAAAATACAGTGCCAATCGGTTGACTAACACTATTCACTGACTTCGTCTTCGCATAAGACAAAAGGGAGGAGGCAGAGTTAGTCGGCCCTCCCGGCTATATACAAGGTTCTCCATCTTCTATGCATAGATATGCAAGGTTTCGAAGATTATAGTGTTTTCATTTCTGTACTTCTTTTTTTTTCCATCGAATTTTGACTTGAATTAAGAGCCTACCTCGCTCATCGACGTAATCAAATATATATTAAATATGTAATACCAACTAAAAAAACTCAGGCATCCTGCTGGCTACTCCATGTGGTGAAGGACGCATAAATCATTTTTAATCCCATGCTTTGACTGAATTCATACACATGGACTGGTAGTTAACCCTCTCTATGATGAGGGGCAGATCCTCTGTCTCGTCTATCCCATTCATCAGTGACGGTCGACGAATCATTTGATCATTGATCGGACATCATCGGCGAGTCGTCTAATCGCCGATCGGATACCACTCGTCGGTGACGGCCGCCACCATGAACAAAACTATACCCTGGGGGTATAGTGAACCCGTCGGGATCGTCGCAATTGCGATCTCACCGGATTTACCGTTGAATTCGATGAGATTACAATTGCAGTGATTCTGACCGGTTCACCATTTTTCCAGGATATCATTTGATTCGCGACGATGATCAAAAACCATCAATGATGTTCGATCGACGATCTGATGACTCGCCGGTCGTTGTCGACGAGTGGGACAGGCGAGATAGGGAGAAAAGTGAGATAGAAAATCCCATTTCCTCTATGATATGGAGCACCCCTATAAATGCGGAAGTCTTGATGAGTTGTCCAACATTATACGAACGGTAGAGGACGGGTTCCTTATACGGCTGAAATTTCATCCATATAAATTATATCTGAGTAAGTTGAATTTCGTGTGATGATGGATCATATATCGTAATACTTTCGGCAATTTACCAAAAGGCGCACCCAAAAATGGGTATTTACCAAAAGGCGTCCCATGGTTTCAATGTTACCAAAGGGCGCACATATTTTAGTAAACTTCCTCTTATACCCCTACTGTCAATCAAGTACTGCATGCAATTCTCTTTCCCTTTCTCTTTCTCTTTGTCAGTAACGAATTTCGAGATGAACGTACGTACCTTTCTCAAAAAGATGTTCCTTTATATTTTGATAATAATATTATGGAACCTTTCTCAAAACAAAAAAATATAAAAATTAATTAAAATATTTTTATTAAATAAAAACTAAAAGAACATTTCAGCCGCCCATGTTGGGCCTGAAATGATTCCATTTCAGGCCCAACGTGGGGCGCCCAATATTAAGGGTCTTTTCTCGATTCTTTGTTATTACATTTTAACACCTCGGAGAAGTCCAAATAAATAATGGATAGCAAATTTGAACTCCTTGTAACCTCAGAAATCCACAGGAACTGAAATTTTTACAATCGGAGCTCTCTAGGTCAATCAGTGGCCTTTTGGAGTCATTGGGGCCTGAAATGGAAAGATTTCAGGCCCAATGTGGGCCTGAAATGGAAAGATTTCAGGCCCACTTGGGCCTGAAATCTTTCCATTTCAGGCCCCAATGACTCCAAAAGGCCACTGATTGACCTAGAGAGCTCCGATTGTAAAAATTTCAGTTCCTGTGGATTTCTGAGGTTACAAGGAGTTCAAATTTACTATCCATTGTTTATTTGGACTTCTCCGAGGTATTAAAATGTAATAATGAAGAACCGAGAAAACATCACGTTGGGCCTGAAATGGGCACGTTGGGCCTGAAATGGAACCATTTCAGGCCAACGTTGGGCCTGAAATGGTTCCATTTCAGTCCCAATGACCCTAAAAGGCCTAATGTGTCAAAATTCACTATTTGACCTAGAGAGCTCCGATTGTAAAAATTTCAGTTCCTGTGGATTTCTGAGGTTACAAGGAGTTCAAATTTGCTATCCATTATTCATTTGGACTTCTACGAGGTATTAAAATGTAATAATGAAGAACCGAGAAGAAATCACACATTAGGCCTTTTAGAGTCATTGGGCCTGAAATGGTTGGACACCTATTGCATTGGTGATATCTAATATATAGATGTTTGGACACCTAAAATATCATCTCCTACCTCTGACCTCTCTATTCATATGAAATTTTCAGAAATCCAGATATGGGAGGTCCATCAGTGAGTTTTGACCAAAACTCACTGATATTTCTAAACTACTCATATTTGATTGGTGATATCTAATATATAGATGGTTGGACACCTAAAACATCATCTCCTACCTCTAACCTCTCTATTCATATGGAATTTTCAGAAATCCAGATATGGGAGATCCATCAGTGGGTTTTGGTCAAAACTCACTGATATTTCTAAACTACTCCTATTTGATTGATGATATCTAATATATAGATGTTTGGACACCTAAAACATCATCTCCTACCTCTAACCTCTCTATTCATATGGAATTTTCAGAAATCCAGATATGGGAGGTCCATCAGTGGGTTTTGGTCAAAACTCACTGATATTTCTAAACTACTCTTATTTGATTGGTGATATCTAATATATAGATGTTTGGACACCTAAAACATCATCTCCTACCTCTAACCTCTCTATTCATATGGAATTTTCAGAAATCCAGATATGGGAGATCCATCAGTGAGTTTTGACCAAAACTCACTGATATTTCTAAACTACTCCTATTTGATTGGTTATATCTAATATATAGATGGTTGGACACCTAAAACATCATCTCCTACCTCTAACCTCTCTATTCATATGGAATTTTCAGAAATCCAGATATGGGAGGTCCATCAGTGGGTTTTGGTCAAAACTCACTGATATTTCTAAACTACTCTTATTTGATTGGTGATATCTAATATATAGATGGTTGGACACCTAAAACATCATCTCCTACCTCTAACCTCTCTATTCATATGAAATTTTCAGAAATCTAGATATGGGAGGTCCATCAGTGAGTTTTGACCAAAACCCACTGATATTTCTAAACTACTCCTATTTGATTGGTGATATCTAATATATAAATGTTTGGACACCTAAAACATCATCTCCTACCTCTAACCTCTCTATTCATATGAAATTTTCAGAAATCCAGATATGGGAGGTCCATCAGTGGGTTTTGGTCAAAACTCACTGATATTTCTAAACTACTCCTATTTGATTGGTGATATCTAATATATAGATGTTTGGACACCTAAAACATCATCTCCTACCTCTAACCTTTCTATTCATATGGAATTTTCAGAAATCCAGATATGGGAGGTCCATCAGTGGGTTTTGGTCAAAACTCAGTGGGTTTTCAGAAATATCAGTGGGTTTTGGTCAAAACTCACTGATGGATCTCCCATATCTGGATTTCTGAAAATTCCATATGAATAGAAAGGTTAGAGGTAGAAGATGATGTTTTAGGTGTCCAAACATCTATATATTAGATATCACCAATCAAATAGGAGTAGTTTAGAAATATCAGTGAGTTTTGACCAAAACCCACTGATGGACCTCCCATATCTGGATTTCTGAAAATTCCATATGAATAGAGAGGTTAGAGGTAGGAGATGATGTTTTAGGTGTCCAACCATCTATATATTAGATATCACCAATCAAATAGGAGTAGTTTAGAAATATCAGTGGGTTTTGGTCAAAACTCACTGATGGATCTCCCATATCTGGATTTCTGAAAATTCCATATGAATAGAGAGGTTAGAGGTAGGAGATGATGTTTTAGGTGTCCAAACATCTATATATTAGATATCACCAATCAAATAGGAATAGTTTAGAAATATCAGTGAGTTTTGACCAAAACCCACTGATGGACCTCCCATATCTGGATTTCTGAAAATTCCATATGAATAGAGAGGTTAGAGGTAGGAGATGATGTTTTAGGTGTCCAAACATCTATATATTAGATATCATCAATCAAATAGGAGTAGTTTAGAAATATCAGTGAGTTTTGACCAAAACCCACTGATGGACCTCCCATATCTGGATTTCTGAAAATTCCATATGAATAGAGAGGTTAGAGGTAGGAGATGATGTTTTAGGTGTCCAACCATCTATATATTAGATATCACCAGTCAAATAGGAGTAGTTTAGAAATATCAGTGAGTTTTGGTCAAAACTCACTGATGGACCTCCCATATCTGGATTTCTGAAAATTTCATATGAATAGAGAGGTCAGAGGTAAGAGATGATATTTTAGGAGTCCAAACATCTATATATTAGATATCACCAATGCAATAGGTGTCCAACCATTTCAGGCCCAATGACCCTAAAAGGCCTAATATGTGATTTCTTCTCGGTTCTTCATTATTATATTTTAATACCTCGTAGAAGTCCAAATGAATAATGGATAGCAAATTTGAACTCCCTGTAACCTCAGAAATCCACAGGAACTGAAATTTTTACAATCGGAGCTCTCTAGGTCAAATAGTAAATTTTGACACATTAGGCCTTTTAGGGTCATTGGGACTGAAATGGAACCATTTCAGGCCCAACGTGCCCATTTCAGGCCCAACGTGATGTTTTCTCGATTCTTCATTATTACATTTTAATACCTCGGAGAAGTCCAAATAAATAATGGATAGCAAATTTGAACTCCTTGTAACGTCAGAAATCCACAGGAACTGAAATTTTTACAATCGGAGCTCTCTAGGTCAATCAGTGGCGTTTTGGAGTCATTGGGGCCTGAAATGAAAAAATTTCAGGCCCAACGTGGGTCTGAAATCAAGAAAAGACCCTTAATATTGGGCACGTTGGGCCTGAAATGGAAACATTTCAGCCCCACGTTGAGCCTGAAATGGAATCATTTCAGGCCCAACGTGGGCGACTGAAATGTTCTTTTAGTTTTTATTTAATAAAAATATTTTAATTAATTTTAATATTTTTTTGTTTTGAGAAAGGTTCCATAATATTATTATCAAAATATAAAGGAACATCTTTTTAAGAAAGGTACGTACGTCCATCTCGAAATTCGTTACTGACAAAGAGAAAGAGAAAGGGAAAGAGAATTGCATGCAATACTTGATTGACAGTAGGGGTATAAGAGGAAGTTTACTAAAATATATGCGCCCTTTGGTAACATTGAAACCATGGGATGCCTTTTGGTAAATACCCATTTTTGGGTACGCATTTTGGTAAATTGCCGTAATACTTTTCAATTAATTTTGATAATCGAAAAAAAATTATAAATAAGATAGATCAGTCTTCAAAATTAATCGAATAATAAAAATAAAATATCTAAATAAATAAATAAATAATGATTTGACACATTCAATTTCTATTAATATAAGCATTCGAAGGAGAATCAAACTGATATTAGATTTATTATATATGATTTTATTCGGCATTATAAGAATTCATTTATGCAACTTGAATTTGAGGTCAGAAAGTCATATAATAATAATTTTGCCCGTATCAGTCGTCGGCCAGCCGGCGGCGGTCGTCGGCCAGCTGGCGGCGGTCGTCGGCCGGCCGGCGGCGATCGTCGGTCGTCAACCGTGGTCGTCGTTGTCGGTCGTCAGCCGTCAATCTTTGATTATATTACAAAATAGATTAGCACTCATCAAACACAGCCTATGATTATCAAAGATTACATAGAATTCATTATCAAACATAATAATATAAACAAGATTATATTACATTATATTACAAACTTGAATACATTATAAACTTGATTACATTATCTCTTATAAAATGCAGCCTAAGTGTTGCCGGTGGTCTTTGACCAGCCTGACAACGACCAGTTTCAGCCCGGCCCATATTTCAGGATTTGATTAGCCACCCGAGAAGAGGAGGCCCCGATTTTTCTCGTCAAATCTGCTGCTCTCTTCCACCGCCTCCGTTTAGCCGGCTGCTACTCTGTCAGTCTTTGTTCCGCGGCGATGGGTTCGAGGGGAGGCGACAAGAAGCCGTCGGGGAGCAGGCCGACCATCCGAACCCTCGCTGATCTGAATCAGAGTTCCGGCCACGGTTCCGATAGCGACTCCGACGCGCCTCAGGAGTACTACACGGGCGGAGAGAAGAGGTTGATCTTCTTTTCTCTCGCGATGTTCGATTCCTCTAATTGACTTCCGTTTCTTGACCGTGAAGATAGGGCTGGTGATTCCAACGCGGACTCCGTTTTTTTTTTTCCATTGTGACGTCTCATGACAGGATTCCAGTGGGTGTAATCTCACAAATAGAAGCTAGGTCTATTTGAATGATGAAAAATGTTTGGGAGATATAGTTTCTGTGAGATTATTGAGGTCGAGATTGCATCCGGGGCCGATCCTTATCTTTAATCTATTGTTTTCTCCTATGCGCCATCTGAAATCTCTTACCGTCAAACGTACTTTACGAGCAAAATTTTAATAATTCCTGTCTAATAAGGAATATTTGGCTCCAAATTTGTTCGAATTGGTTTTTCTTTTCTGGACATAACCTTCTTTCTGAAAGAATCTCCTTGTAATGGTGTAAATTGTCGAATTGAAAATATTTCTTATAGAAAATTGGATTTTTGAGGTGTTGGTGAATGTAAATTAAATTTATTTGTCATTTGAGAACTTGTTTTAATTTAGGAACGCGGTGCTTATATTCAGGGACGAGTTGCATCAGCTATCTTCAATATCTTTCTACATAAAATTTCTGAGCTTTGAGTTTGCTTGATCTCTATCCTAATTGGCAAGTTTACTTGCCAAAAGTTTTGTGCTTTCTCAAAGTTTGTGGTATACTGGTGGTGCAATTAATAGATGACTCGAGTTATGTGAATTTGTTTAGTCTTCACGAGAATGTGTATTAATGGCTCGTATTTTATATGGAGTACAGTTATACATTCATCAGTATGATAGGGAAATTCTGTTTGATGTTCAAACAACGGTTGTGGAAGCATGAAGAATTAGGATGAGTCAGCTGGGACAAATTTTGTTTTGGACGAAGCTATAACATAGATTTAGTTTAAGGAAAACAAAAACTTAGAACTATTGACTGGTGGACCACTGAGAGAACTTTGTTGTATGAAAGTGTCCATGTAGTTGAGACCATATAGTTGTTGTTGGGCCTATTGTTGATTGCTGCTGTTTTTTTTCACTTTGTAGTTAGGTGGTTAAAGTGACGAGTTTAACTTCTACACCTAATGGTTACATAGTAATATTGGCCACGGTAAAGGTTAATTTTTATTTTAACAAGTTTGCATTGTAGGAAATTGAATATATCCATCGTGAAATAATTTGCAGTGATGAATATACATCTAGACTTCAACAAAGCTCATTTATATACTTGTGTGAAAATAATTCATTATAGGATGAATGTGCGACATATAGATTGAAATAAAGTTCTTTGAGTTGGATGCAAGTTTTATGCTGTCTTTTTTCTCCTACATGAGTGTGTATTATAATATGCTTATGTTAATCGAGGTTGATCTTAAGCTGATTTCTCTTAAAATGAGATGTTCCAAGTCAAGCAAGGAATTTGGACAGGACCTAAGTTTATTTTTTTCGATAGGTAGAAAGTTAAACATGTTGGATTGTGATATATGATGGTTACTGGTCATGGCATCAGATCATTTAAAATAGTAAGATAACTGATACTAAGACGGTTGAAAAACTTGAATGATGAGGCAAATATGTGTTTATAGGATGTAGGTTCTATGCTTATGGTTCAACTCCAACTGTGAGTTTTTTTATCAATTCTTAATGCAGCTACTGGAATCATATTTATTACTATATATCTTTTATTGCATTTATTTGCCATTCTGATGAGTCAAAGATAGCAGTGCTTTTTGAAACATGATTTTTTAGTCATTTAGATTTTTTTTTCCATTCATCTTGGTACTTATACTTGCATGTAAGCAATCTACACCCATGAAAGGGCGTCTATGGAGATCACGAATTCTCAAAAATTTAAGTGCTGGCTTTACTAATTAAGGATATTGTCTCTATGCATGAACTTCTGATCATTTATTAGAGCATCCTTAGTTGCTACAAATTCACTGAATATTTGCAAGGGAATATGGACTTCAGTCTGAAAGATAATTAGTAGTTATATCTATATTCTTTCTGCAGTTAATCTAATATGCCACTTGTGAGTAAAATTGCAAAGTGAAAAGTGCAAAAGGCTTTTCAAACTGTTCTCTAACTACGTATTCAAATCAGGGCTACATGTGGAATATTGTCATGGTTTGCTTCTTCTGGAAGTGTGTTTTTTTTTAAATAAGAGTGAGTTTAGAACTACCAGCGATATCTATTCATATCTTTTCAAACTACACAAAATTCATAAAGATTTGTTGAAACAACATTTTATAGTGCATTCTTAAGGGTTGAAATGATTTCATGCTAAAATTTTGCTCTTGACAGCCAATGATTATTTTCTCACCCTCTTTCCATAACTTTGATTCATGCTTTGATGAATCTTTTAGTAATTAATCAACTATCTTCATTTTGTATTAAAGATGTTTTGCATGAGTACTGGGAAGTTCATATGGGGCTGCTACATGGTAATTAGAATATCAAACACAATGAAAAATGCTATGTAAACCTTAGAATACCAATTTCTATTACATTAATTCCAGTCTGTTGTGGTGGAATACATGACCTGATCGAATGTATCATATTTCTTTCTTCATAACCAAAGTGTGTTTTAACTTTATTGAAGTTATTTGATTAATGAATATATGAAATAGGCAGTCATTTGCTCCTCAGTTTAAATAACAGCTAATTAGAATGACAATTATACTTTATACAACTGACATGAGTACGTGGAAATGAATATGTGGGTTACTAGATCATATTAAATAAAAAAACATATACCTAAGCAATTAAGCTTAGTCCTGATAAGTGATAGATGGGAGAAAATAGGCTTAAATAATATTCCTGAAGATGTGCTGAGAAAGGTAAAAGAAGACCGAAGAAATTTTTCTTACATAATTAAAAGTGTCTCAAGTTAAGCCCAGTTTGTTGGGATACCCGGATTATTGTCATAGTCATAGTTTCCTGTTGAGGTATGTATGGTAATAATCCAGTTTTTTTTTTTTTGGTCAGAAATAACACAGTTAATTTTGGGCAGTGGAATGCTGGTCCAAGATCCATCAAAAGATGATAACAGTGTGGATGCAATATTTGAGCAAGCTAGGCAGATGGGAGCCATGCAAGGACCAGTTGAGCCTAGTCAATCTTCAAGCTCAAGAAGTTTTACAGGAACTGGCAGACTACTCTCAGGTGAAACAGTGCATGCTGCTCCTCAACAGCCTGAGAACGTAGTTCACAATATCTACTTTTGGACCAATGGGTTCACAGTCAACGATGGCCCATTGAGGAGGTTTGATGATCCACAAAATGCATCCTTTCTACAGGTAATGCTAATATTATCATCATCATTCATTTCCTCTTGAAAATATGTAATTAAACCAACCTTATGCCATCTAGTTTCAAAGATCATTAACGTTTTACCCATTCTGGGGTATTAAACCCAGAATGACTATCTTCCATCCAATCTCTAAATATACATATAACAAAAGTAGTTTATCCTAAGGCTGGCAGTAGCGAGGTGATTTACTAGAATATTTGCACAGACCTTTAACTATAACTCTATGAGCCATCTCATCCTTGTATACATCCACTATGTGTTTTAAACACCTTGTGAAAAGTTTGATTTGACTTGGCTGGAATTTTGTCTACATCAATTCAGGTGGTGGGGCCATTCCCTGTTGAGTCAATTGCCTCTTCGTTGAACATTTTGTTTCCTTCCTTCTATTTGACCTCTGTCTATCCTTGTACTCCCTCTCAATTTTTTGGTATAAGAGATATATGAGGTATAGGATAGGGGGTGAAAGAGAGGCAAATGGGAGGCAATGATACGGCCACCTCCCCTCAATGTAAACACATATCTTTCGCCCCCTTGATATTAAATTCCTGGCTCCATCCCTGCTGTGCTCAGGCATTCTATTTAGCCATGGCAATGTCTGCTCCTCCAAGATTACATCTACCCCTGTAATCCACATTTGACAGTTGTTTATATTGTCTAATAAAGCCCAGCTAAACTTTGCAATACTCAATTTTGCAAACAAATGTTGTTCAACATCTTCACCATCATCACACAAACAACAGTTCAGATCCAGACAAAGTACCCCTTCAACAAATTGAACTTTTAGTAATCTTACTGTTATTACTATAACGGTAAAGTTGCTTTAAATCCCTAATGGGGAGTCAAACTTTGCATTCACTCCCCACACAAGTTTTTGTTTGTTTTTGCTCCCTAATGGAACTGAGTATAAAAGGGTAAAAATTGAGTATACATCAGTGAAAACTGAGTATAAAAGAGTGAAACTTGAGTATAAAAGAGTGAAAATTGAGTACAGGGTTATTGATGTGGTGGATGCAAACTGCCATACTCAGTTTTCTAACTTTTATACTCAATTTTCTTCAAATAATACTTACCAAATATCACATCAGGGACTGCATGCAAAGAAATGTTTGGGTAGGGATTGCATGCAAAGTTGACTTGGTAAGTGGGGAGTTTAGGAAAATTTACCCTTACTATAACTACTATTACACTAGCATTATTATTTTTTCAGTTCGTTTGGATTTTCTTCAGTGTTCTCTACACTCTCGCCATCTTTAACTTATAATTGTAGTATCCAAGGAGACATTTTCTTAGCAAATCTATACTAGTCTGATTATGTTCTTTGTCTTTTCTTGTCTTTCACGTACCAGAGTATTATGAAGTCTGAATGCCCAATGGAGCTAGCCCCAGCAGACAGGAGGTCTGTGGTAAATGTCAATCTCATCAGGAGGGCGGAAAATTATTCTGTACGTAAACATAAATTTCTGAGATTACCCTTTTTCCCCCCTTGAATCCTGGTTTTCCTCACCATTTCTCCCTGGCAGGAACCTGTGAGACCCCTTAATCCATTTCAAGGTGCAGGCAGGACACTAGGAACTGGGTCATCCAGCAGCTCTCCAAGTGAAGTTGTCAACGCCAACCCAACATCCAGTAGTAATCTCTCCCCAACCATCCCCCTTGCCGTTGACAGTTCTAGACCATCTACTACCATCCAGTTGAGATTGGCAGACGGGACTCGAATTGTTGCACGCTTTAACACCCACCACACTGTAGGTGACATACGGTCTTATATCGATGCATCAAGGCCTGGAGCATCAAATTCGTATCAGCTACAGATGGTCGGTTTTCCACCTAAGCTACTAAATGATTTATCCAAGACCATTGAGCAAGCAGGCCTTGCTAATGCAGTTATCATCCAGAAGCAATAACTTGATGCCGTGTGGTTTCATTACCTTCAAACTCAGTAAACAATGGTTATTTACTTTGATGATTATCCTTGCATCTGTAAGATGCTTGTATAAATCTTTAGACCCAAAGGTGTTGCCTGATTGCTGCTATGAATCCTTGGAACAAATTGGGTGTTCATCATGCTAAGAATTTCTCAATGGTTCGTTTGCTATATTCATCTTTTCCAAGTCTAATTGTGCATGTATGTTGCATTTGTTCCGGTAGAACCACAAACCAGACTCTCGTCTTTTCTTCCATTTACTAGGGAGAGGGTTTCACTATTGCATTTAAATCTTTTTTTTTTGTAATTTTCTGGGTTACTGGTTTTCCTGTTAATTTGTTTGGTGTTGAGTGTGCTACATTGCAAGGATCGTTTAAGACTCGTTAATTTCCAGTAGATTTCTGTCCCCTTGATGAGTACTGCTATTAATTCACTGTTTATTTGAATGGCCTACTTTAAATTCCTACTATTTATGGTTAATTAATGCTGGAAAATATGGTTACCGCCAATACAAAATTTTAATGCCAGCCACGTGTTTGCTAATCTCCATTTTTTTCCCTATGTGGAAGGAGTAATCTCTTTAATTACTTGAGCAATATTTGGCACTTGTTCAAGCTGATTGAATGCTCGGCATGAGATTGGGGCCATAATTGACGAAAACAGCTCAACGAAGATGATGAACTAGTCTAAGTACGTGACGCCTAGTGAAGTCGACCTTTTCATAGGAAAATATCCCAAAATAGCTTTAGAGGAGACACTTCAATGAAGCAAAGGTGATTTTACTTTTCCTGAATGTTCTTTATTGTTGGCCTCATAATTAGATGGAGGAAGATAAATTATGTATCAAGCGGTCTCCTGGAAGGACATTTAATCTTCAGAGGAATAAATCTCAGAAGAATAGCTTCGTGTTCAATGAAATAATTCTACCACGCGAGTATTTGTTCAACTACACCATGATGGCTAGAGGAGACGCTTCCATGAGATGAGATGAGATGAGATGAGATGAGAATGGAGTGGAATGGACACTTTGAAAGGTAATACCGTAATAGTTGGCGTATTTGTGAGAATATATAGTATTTTTTTAGTTGACAATATTTTAGTTTATGTTGATTAATCTGAGATGATTAGCTCAATCTCATGAAAGTTTTTCATCGTCCACTAGGATATATTATAAAATGCTCATAATGAACAACTCATCAATTCAGAATTCTTTGGCCAACTATCTATTAAAAGAAATTTATTTATTAATTTATCCAAGTTAAAATTTGATTCTAGATATTTAAAAAATTAAGAAAATAATCTACTGCTACACCATTATACTAGGGACAATTGTATAAGCACTTCACATCATACCTTGTGGGAGATGTCAAAATCTATCAAAACTTGTTATAACATTGCTAATATATAAATTCTAAATTTGACCATTCGATGAAAAATCCTCTTCATCTAAAACTTTGTAGCCATGGAGAAGATTGATGATCCCATTATATATAGGCATAGAATTGTAAATAAATTAAACAATCGTGAATAAATTTACTATTCGACTTCATAAAAAATTATTTATATTTATTTAATATATACAAAATCAATTAAATAAATAAACTTGAATAATTCGTTAAATTAAATGAATAAGTTTGTCACATATATATTCAATTTGTTAATATTCGTGACAACCTTCGTAAACAATATTTGTAAATAACATTTTTGAATAATATTCGTGAACAATATTAATCAACAACGTTCGTAAACAATATTCATGAATTATGTTCACTAATAAAATTCTTATTAAAATACTAAATAAATAAAGAAACTATTAAAATGAATATACAAATTTGAATTATCAAACTCAATAACTAATCAGACAAGTAAAAATTTTAAGCAATTAAATAAATTTGAATTGAGAGCTCGATAATATCAAAACGAACCTAGCTTAAGCTCATAAAAAATAAATCAAGTCAAACTTAAATAATTATTTCAATGTCTTGATTCATTTTAGGCTCGATTTGGCTTGGCTTGGTTACCTTATCAAATAAACTTGAACACTTTGAAACATAGCTCGGTTGGGCTCGACTTGGCTTGTTTGCTGCTCTACAAAAGTATGAAATACACTTGCTATTTACTCAATAAAATCCTATAAATCACCATCGGTGCTTGATGTGGTGGCAAGAGGATTGATACATTTCTTAAGCAATCAGAATTCAATTATAAAGTAGGACACTAGCTCCTACAGAAATTAAACTACTTATGAAATTAGAACACCAGAGCCACCATGCTTCTGGGACAATATTGTGGGCGGAATACGAGGTGGACTGTCTATCCAAGATTAGTCAGATAAGATCCGGATACTTTGTATAAAAATTTTCTTTTTAAAAAAACCTATAAATCTTTACTGAAAAATGACTGTTCGTGATTCTTTTTTCGTTGAGTGTGATCTGTTTGTTCCTCAAGTAGTGATTCACATCGTCAGGATTAGACAATAAACAGGAGACTTTCGCAACCTTTTTGTTTTCTTTCTTGAAAACTCCATCTCTTCATACGATAATGACTCAATCTTATTCCGTCCTCATACTTTTATTCTCAATTTGTTTGGGATGACGAATTTAAAAATTAAGAAAAAAAACACAGTTTAAATGCTAGCAGCCATGCATTTTAATTACGAGGACGTCAGTTGGAAACTCATCTACTTGCATTAAATTTCCGGCTCCACAAGTCAATTATAGCAGCCTTGGAAATCTAACTGCAAGAGAATATATATATTTCTCAACTTTTTATTCGACCACGAGAGACAGGTGTGTTTTCATAAATATATAAATTTTCATTTGAAATAGGAATAATAAATCATTTTCTCTAATTCTAATTCTACCATTATTCAGTTTCAGACATTTGATCTTTAACAATACCTTATCTCTATGCTAAAGACACCTGTGACAACTAAAACTCAGTCTTGTATGTATCCTTTTAGTGCTAGATTTCCTTAGTGTGCACACGTTAACTCATTTGACTTTGTGCAAATCCTCTTTATATAGTGCATTCATACATATAAAGTAGAAGAGTCCAAATTAAATTAATTTCTATTATGACAATGTGATTTTTTTTTAATTATATATCCATATGTGAAAGAGAGATTTTGGCGTACGATAAAATTATTGTTATATAATTTTATTATTATAAATTTGAAAATATATAACCATTTCACCGTGTAAGATAAAATTATGTAATCCAATTCTTCTTCATAATTTCATATTAATAAGAGTTTTCTATGTTGAACTGCCCTTTTAGATATTTGATGGGTTGAATACCCCGTAGTTGACATGTGGACTTAAAAAGTTATGTGGCGAGATATATCCAGTCTAGACGACTCTCTTTCCTCGACTCCCAAGACCCTCTCGGGAAAGTAGATCTCCGAGACCATCTCGGGTAGACATACCCTGGGAGATCGCTCCAGGAGGGCACACGTCCGATGTTACTTGGGGAGATCAGGGCCCCGAGATCACCTCGGGAAGGCGAGCGCTTGGGATCCCTCCGGGCTAAAAGACCCCCATCGAGATCACCTCGGGGTAGCGAAGCCCAAGGATCACCCAATCTGGTAGCTCGACCTCAGTTAACCGCTCCATTTCTTCGGATCTATGGATAATTATGACTAGTAATTACGGGATAATCATGACTCGTAATCCGCGGTCATTAGAGTCTTAATTATAGCAACGACCCAGATTTAATGGCTGCGAAGACCGTTACAGGGATTATCCAGTAACCGACAATTGAGGGGATGTAGAGAAGAACGTGAAGACACGTGTGACTGCCGCCGCAAGTATAAAAGGTACTCCAACCCCCCAGGTAAGGGGTTACGTTCACCCTTAGAGACACATCTCTTTATTTCCTTCTCCAGAAATTCTCACGTACTGACTTAAGCGTCGGAGTGGGCTCCGCCGGACAATCTCCGGCGTGTTACCATTAACGGTCGTGTGAACCTCACAGGTAGTAGCTCTTCCTCTTTCGTCATCATCTGCGTGGGTTGAACCTTGGTGATTGGTTGTCGACGTCGATTCCTTCCGGAACAAGTTTGGCGTAGTCTGTGGGAAACTATTAACGCACCAGAAGGAACACTGATGACAGAGCCGGAGAGACAATCCATCGTTCTGACGAAAGAGGAGTTAGGTCGCTTGGTGGCCAATGCTGTCAAAGGGGCGTTGAAACAACACCAAATCGAGCAGGCCACCTCCCAGCGAGTAGCATCCATGCAAGAGGAGATCCCCCGAATCTTCACCCCACACAGCCAACAATGGAGATCTATCTCACCACCAGGAGACACGCCGAGGCAGTTCCGGTACACCGGCAGGATTCTCTAGGGGATTTGGAGAAGGTCATCTCAGTAGCCTCCAGCGCACTGAGACGAGAGGACGAACCAGGGAAGAGGGAAGAACCTAAAGCCTCCTCAAAGGCACCCTCTACTCCCTTCTCAGTGGAGATTGTAGAAGATCCCATGCGAAGCAGTTCCATGGTCCTGGGATTGTCGACTACGACAGGAAGACAGATCCTGAAGATCATGTCTACAAATTCGAGAACGCGACACTCCTGCACCAGTACACTGATGGTGTAAAGTGCCGGGTGTTCTTGAACACCCTATCAGAAGCAGCCCAACGATGGTTCCAGAGGCTGCCCCAAGGTTCTATCAACTCCTTCATGGAGTTTAGAACTGTCTTCCTCCATCACTTCGCCAGCAGTCGTCGATACCAGAAGACGACACTCAACTTCTTCACCCTCAAGCAGAAGGCAAAGGAACCGCTTAAGGATTATATCCAGCGGTTCAATCGGGTGACACATGATATGCCAACCGCCACATCGGAGATCCTGGTCAATGCCTTCACGCAGGGCCTCTCTGAAGGTGATTTCTTCCAATCCTTGGTGAAGAAGTCACCCGTCAGCTTTGATGATTTGCTGGAATGCTCTATTAAACACGTTAACGTGGAAGAAGTGCAGCACGCCCGTCGCAAGGAACCAGCCGGGGTCCCTCCTCAAACCGCTGCACGGTCAGAAAGGAGAGAACCTCCAGCTCCAGCCTGAGGAAAAGATCTCCAGTTGGGGAAAGACCAGTGGGTTGGTAGGCAGAAATTGTTAGAGACGGTGGACACCCAGCAACCAGAGCCGTTGATGAAGTACTGCGACTTCCATGGCTGTACGGCACACTCCACCGAGGAATGTCAGGCCCTGAAGAGAAAGTTGGATGGGGAAGCTGACCCCAAACCTCGGAGGAAGTGGAAGAAGACGGGATATCGCTTGAGGTCCCCTTGGCGGAGCTTCTCCCCCCGCCCACGACAGTTGGTAGAGAATGAGGCTCGACATCGGTCTCGATCGCGGTCAAGAGGGAGAAGTCGGGAGGCTGCACCCCGCAGGTCCCCCTTATTGGAAAGAGACCCCAAGAAGGGCAAGGCCCCTACTCGAGGCCCTCCATCGGGCCACGTTGGGGTGATCTCTGGAGATCCTACCAGAGGGGACTCTAATCGTGCAAGGAAGACTCATGCTCGGCGATTGGAGAACTACGCCATTGGGACGAATAGTAGTCAAAGTCATGGCCCTATGATCTCCTTCGGCCCACAGGATTTGGAAGACATAGCTCCATTAACATCCTGTACAAGGCAACCCCATATCAGATGCAGATCGACGAGGATGAGCTGAATCTGGTTTCGACGCTGTTCTTCGGCTTCACCGGGTACCGAGTACAGCCAATAGGGCAAATCACTCTATCGTTGTCGCTGGGTAGTGACACGCTGGAGTGGACGAGGAGGACTCCCTTCCTGGTTGTGGATGCTCCCTTATCCTACAACGCCATTTTGGGACGCCCGACACTCAGCATATTCCATGCGGTGGTCTCGGTCTACCACCAGAAGATCAAGTTTCCAGTAGGCGACCAAGTGATTGAGGTGAAAGGAGACCAGCTGGTGTCTCAGAGATGCTACAACGGGGAAGTCAGATCGGAGTCCCGCAAGAACCCGAAATCACAGGAAGCCCTGCAATTCGATCCCACTGACCCACGAGAAGAAGGACCCAGGGAGGAAAGGAGGAAAACGATCAGGAGCAACCGTTCGACCTAGACCTCGTGTCCAGGGTTAGCGACAAAGCAGTTACCCGTTTAGTGGTGTACAGGCAGAGCATGCAGCGGGTCTTACCTCGTCATCAAAAAGCTATTGGGACCTTGTCGTTTGCAAGATGGGGGGTGAATAGTAATTTTTCGATCACCAACTTTAATCGTGGTTTTCTTTCTACACGTTGTTAGTGCGCAAGCGGAATAACAAATAATAAAATCTAACAACTAAGAAGACAAACCAATTTATGTGGTTTGGAGATGAAGCTCCTACTCCACGATTGTCCATAAGGTGGACGATCCTGATCCGTTGATGGATGACTCCCCGAAAGACCTCCGACTAGCTCGTGTAGCTCCTTGTGGTTGGAGAAACCTCGCCACAACCCGCAACACCTTTCTGAGCTCTTAGACTACTAATTGGCCTTTAACCAAAGTCAATTTCGTTAAGAACTCTCAGCCAAAACTGAGCCCCTTTAAATAGTGCTTTAGGCTGAAATGACCGTTACCAGTCGACTGGTCCAAGACCAGTCGACTGGCCCAACTCAGATTCGAACGTTACAGCCTAACATTTGAATTTGAGAGGCCATCAGTCGACTGATCCATGGGTAGTCGACTGATCTTTCTGTGGACTTCATTAGTTGACTACCCTTGCACCAATCGACTGGTCCACTTATAAACCTAGGGTTTCCCTTTCCCGAGTGCATTTCTCTTAACACTCGAACCCTAGGATTTCCTTCCCGAGTACAATTCTCTCAGCACTCGATCCCTCACGACTTAACCGACTCTTCATCCAGCAACCTCGATCTGTTGCCTTCAAGCCTTTTTCGACTTTGGCTCTCGCCCCTCGGATGCATGTAAGCCCGCGGCTTGTCTCCCATACCACCCTTCACGTATGCCTCGAAGTCCGCTTCCCTCAGCTCATCGTCCCTGCTCCAGCAGCCTCGATATGTCGCCCCCAAGCTCTCTTCGACTTTGGCTCTCGTCCCTCGGATGCACGCAAGCCCACGGCTCGTCTCTCATGTCATCCTTCACGTATGCCTCGAAGTCCGCTTCTCTTGGCTCATCGTCCTTGCTTTGTCCACGGTCCCTCGGATGCATGCAAGCTTTCGGCTTGTCTCCCATGTCATCCTTCACCGGCCCCGAAGATGTCCAACGAAGTCCATGCGTATCCTGCAAAACCTGCACACTCAAATACACATATCAACCACAAGGGTGAACCTAACTTAAACTCTTTGCCCAAACATCAAAACACATGGTCACTCCGGACCATAGATTGCCCCAACCAAAGCTAGCTGGAGGTAGCTACCATCCATAGGAGGCCAGGGGCAAAAAGCTGAAGAGGCCATGACATGCCAACTATCTCCAACCCAATCACACACGGTTAGATTTGTGAGATATAGCATATACTTATTTATGTATTATTGCTGCCCTGCAGTGATAATCATGAAATAAATGGGTCGTCTCACCATACAAGTGCTAATACATCTATCTAAAACCCTACTACCTCGCGGTGCTGCGAATGCCCGGGGTGAGTAGGCTTGGCTCGGGTGCTGCGGATGCCCAGCCAAGAGCTGTAAAACCCTACTACCTCTGCGGTGAGTAGGCTTAGTCTGCGGTGCTGCGGGTAAAACCCTACTACCTCCACGGTGAGTAGGCTTGGTCTGGGTGTTGCAGATGCCCGACCAAGTGCAGTCAAAACCCAACTACCTCACGGTGCTGCGGATACCCCGAGGTGAGTAGGCTTGGTCCAGGTGCTGCGTATGCCCGACCAAGAGCAGTCAAAACTCTACTGCCTCGCGGTGCTGCGGATGCCCGAGGTGAGTAGGTTTGGTCAGGGTGCTGCGGATGCCCGACCAAGAGCAGTCAAAACCCTACTGCCTCGCGGTGTTGCGGATGCCCAAGGTGAGTAGGCTTGGTCCGGGTGCTGCGGATACCCGACCAAGAGCTGTCAAAACCCTACTGCCTCACGGTGTTACTGATGGCCGAGGTGAGTAGGCTTGGTCCGGGTGCTGCAGATGCCCAACCAAGAGCAGTCAAAACCCTACTGCCTCGCAGTGCTACGGATGATCGAGGTGAGTAGACTTGGCCCAAGTGCTACGGATGCCCGACCAAGAGTAGTCAAAACCCTACTGCCTCGTGGTGCTGTGGATGCCCGAGGTGAGTAGGCTTGGTCCGGGTGCTGCGGATGCTGGTCCGGGTGCGACGGGTGCCCGACCAAGAGCAGTCAAAATCCTACTGCCTCACGGTGCTGCGGATGCCCGAGATGAGTAGGCTTCGTCTGGTTACTGCGGATGTCCGACCAAGAGCAGTCAAAACCCTACTGCCTCGCGGTGCTGCGGATGCTTGAAGTGAGTAGGCTTGGTCCGAGTGCTACGGATGCCCAACCAAGAGCAGTTAAAATCCTACTTCCACGTATTGCTACGGATGCCTAAGGTGAGTAGGCTTGGTCCGGGTGCTACAGATGCCCGACCAAGAGCAGTTAAGAGCATCAACCTACATCTGACGAGATGTAAAACAACACCCTCAGGTGTTGAAGGCGAACATGATATTTAATCATGGCTAGAAGTGTTTACATGACAAAGGTAGCCAGTCTCCTTTCACTCCTGAGGGGAACACATTTACAATAACATCCCCACGAAGTACAAGATACAGGTAAGCACAGGGGATATGGTCAGTGTAGGACCAGTGTCGTCGATAGAGTGGGGGGTGAATATCGATCGTGAAAATCTTTCGGTAAACTTCGTAAATCTTTCGAGCGTTCTAAGATCAGAGTTAGTAGCACAACTGAAAAGTAAAACAGAAAAAGAAAAAATAGTACAGCAGACACGCGAGATTTATTTACTTGGTTCCCGACCCCCCTGGGTCAGTACGTCCAAGGCCTATGTACTCGGCGTGAGTCCACTATTGGTCTTCTTTACGGAATTTTCGGAGGCGGAGAAAACCCGTCTTACAGTTGATGGTTACAAACACAAGTACAGAAAATTAAGTACGGAATAAATGCAAACCGAACAAAACAAAGTCTGACGCTCGACCGATCTGGACCTCTGAAGTGCCGCGCACTTCCTCCTGGAGCCTCCCGGTCGTAGAGCCTTGTCTTTAGCGCGTCGTCGTCGGTCAGAATGATTAGAATAGCACTTGGCAGTTGTGTCTGAAGCAGAGGGGTCGAAGCCCCTTATATAGTGCTCCTGGGGGCGCCCTGGACGTCGGGGGCGCCCTGGACGTCGGGGGCGCCCTGGACGTCGGGGGCGCCCCTGTAAACTCGGTCAAACCTTATCCCCGCCCCGACCTCGCCGCAGCTGATAAAACCTTTGACCAGGGCGCCCTGGACCTCCCGGGCACCCGCATGAAGGCTTATCTATGTTTCAAACTCGAAACAGCAAATACAACTTTCAACTTAGGCGCCCCCAACATCCCGGGCACCCTCATAGGAGCCTATTCTGCTTATCACCCGAAACTGCACTTCTCTTCTTTGTCTTGGGCGCCCTGACCATTCTGGGAGCCCCCATCATGCCTTTTAACCCATTACTGGGTTTCATACACTGCTCAGGGCACCCCCAACAGTGGGGGCGCCTGGATTAGCTATTTTCCAGCTTTTGGCCTGCTTTGTCTCCGGTTCTTGGTACCTGCAAGATACACAAACACAAAGCACATATACATACAATATTAAGCTTAAGGACTTGGTTCGGACTTCAGATTTTCATGAAACCCTAGGTCGAACCGACGTAAGTTCCCACCCCCGAGAACGGGCCTTTCACCTACTCGTTTCAAGAGATGGTTGCCACCCAGTCCTTCGGGTGGACTTTTGCTTAGCTTCCGATACTTCCGGGCCTCGAGACGCCCGAATCCTGACCCGTCTCTACTTCTGTCCTTAGTCATTGCTCAGCTAAGTTGCTCAGTCCCTCGGACCAAGACTTCGTGCCCAAACCCTAAGTCCAGGACTTCGGTGCCCAACCCTCGGCCATGTCTTCTTGCCCAATTCTCCGAACTAGGTCTTCGGTGCCCAACCCTCGGCCAGGTCTTCTTGCCCAGTCCTCGACCAGGACTTAGTGCCCACCTTCCGAGCAGGTCTTCGGTGCCCAGCCTTTTGCCAGGACTTAGTGCCCAGTCCTCGACCAGGACTTCGTGCCCACCTTCCGAGCAGGTCTTAGTGCCCTGCTTCACTCACCATGTCTTAGTGCCTAGGATAACTAGGACTTTTCTTCCACTTTGTTTACACCTCTTTTGCTCACCCTCCCATGTTCTATGTATCACTGACTTAAGTGTATTGTCAAACATTAAAACACTTGGAGGAGGACATTGTTGGATCGAGAAAATCGATAGAGGGGGGGGGTGAATATCGGTAAACGTTTTTCTTCGGAAAATTTAGAGCAAGTACGCAGCGGAAATAAAAATGAAACACAATCACAGAGACACAGTCGATTTTACTTAGTTCGGAGCCTGTGTCGACTCCTACTCCAAGGCCCACGGTCGTTGACCGTTTACTTTGGGCAATTCTATATATGGCGCAAAATAGTTTACACAATAATATTGCAGAATTAAGTACAGTAAACTTTAAATAGCTCTTTTTACCGACGTCCGGGGAAGATCGACTTTTTCGGAGCAGCGGGACGTCGTCGACTCAAGTTGGAAGGATTCCGGGGCGTAGCGCGAGAGCAGAGAGCGTTGAAACGTTGATTGAAAGTTGTTCTCCAAGCTTGGGGTCGAGGGGTGCTATTTATAGCACCTAGGGGCACCCTGGACGTCAGGGGCGCCCTCCACGTGTCAAGCGATCCGAGCTTCGCTCGGTCAAGCTCTATCCCACTCGAATAGGGATGAGTTTTGACACTGGGGGCGCCCTGCTTGACTTCTTCAGCGCGGGCTTCTCGGCTGGATAGATGTAATCGGCTTCGCTGGCTTGGGCACGGGGCGCCTTGGCTGCTGAGGGCGCCCTGGGCGCTGAGGGCGCCCTGGTTGCTGAGGGCGCCCTGGCCAGTATTCAGCCGAGGCTCTTTTTGCTTCAATTGTTTCATCTTTACCTTGGGGCGCCCTGGACACTCAGGGCGCCCTACTCAGTTGCTGCCTCACTCCATTGAGGCTCTCTGAGCTGCAGACACTCGTTCCTTTGGTCCTGCATCCAGGGTTAGTCCGAAAACAACATAAAGCAGTAAAATATAAGATTATACAGCCTTAGCTTTCTTGGTTTTGACTTTGGGCTTCCTAAATGGAACCCTAGGTCGAACCGAAGCCTACTGTTCCCTCTACGGGGAACGCGTCCTCACCTACTCCTCTCGGGAGAATATACCTGATGCCAACCCTCCTTTGGTTGGACTTTTGCCTGACGATCCTTTGCCAGGTCTTGGATGCCGAGCTGTCCTTCGCCCGGTGCCTAGCGGTCCTTCGCTAGGGCTTCATTCCCAAACAGTCCTTCGCCTGGAGCCTAGCTGTCCTTTGCTAGGGCTTTTCACCCTGGCATTCCTTCGCCAGTGCCTAGCAGCCCTTCGCTAGGACTTTGTTTCCTGGCGGTCCTTTGCCAGGTGCCTAGCAGCCCTTTGCTAGGGCTTTTACTCTGCACACTCAAGTGACATGTTAGATAACAAATAATACTTAACTTTTGAACCCTGCTGCAGCTGCCTTTTGGCAGCTTTTGACCAACCTTGGGGCACCCTCAAGAGATTGGGCGCCCTAAGGACTGGTTTTGACCATAGAGAAGTGTTTTTGACCGGATTTGACCCAATTTGAGTGTTTTGACCCAGGTTTGACTTCTTTGACCATAGTTTGACTATGTTGACCATGGTTTGACCAAGTTGACCATGGTTTGAAATATAGGATTGAACTACAATACATGTATTAAAGGAATCATTATTGAGTTTTAATTTTACTGTCTCACCCACATCTAGGGTTCTCAATCATGTTAGCCTTATAGGTTTTGTGAGACAGAGTTTAATAAAAGAATTTTTGAAAAAGTTGGTTTATTTTGTAAACCTTTAATTAAATTTTTGAAAGCATTTCAATTTATTTTGAAAAAGGATGTTTGAATCTAAGCTTAACTGAAAATTGTGTTAGATTTGAATTTAACAAAAAGTAATTTGAATTTGAAATTCAAAAATTGGCTTCCAGGTCTTGGTGAGGCACTAGGCCTTCTTTGGCCGTAGCCTTATTGGATCATCAACCCTTTCCTTGACAAAGCCATTTAATGAAGTTTCATTTTCAAAATTAATCTTTGAAAAAGTTATGGTCTAACTAGTTTGGATTTTGGATCGGTAGCTTCGGCTAGTTTCACCAGTCTAAAGAGACCAAGTGAACTTGATCTTATTAGAATTGGTTTCCCTAACGTACTATCATCTCACCTCCACCCAATACTATGTTGTCAAGTTTCAGTTTAAGTTTGTTTAGTCCTTAAACTGACCTAAGTCTAAGCTGGTAAGTTGCAGAGATTAAATAAACAAGCAAACAATCATATTGCAAGCAAATATTAATTCTTATCTAACAATAAATATAGTTTTCAGTTTGGCTCACCCTGGACTAAAGCCACGATAATGATTAGGCAAGATGTGAATCTTGTCCTTGGGGATCCAATACTGATTTGATCCAGTCAGTTTGTTCAGGCACAGTTTGGGTACCCATGCTTGAATTTTACCTCTGGACTGATTCAGTACAGCAAGGTAAGATCTTTGTCGGGATTTGGTTCTATAGCCAAGTCCGGATCGATTTAGAACGGACTTATGTTTTCCAAGAATCATGTCAAGACCCTTGGAACCAGAAGTGAATCGCTCTAAGGTCGTTCTAAGATTCTTAACCTGAGTTTTCAGGGAGGAGTTCTCTTTCTCAAGTTTTTCAACTTGAGTAGGAGCTCCTTCTTGAATTTTCTCGGTTGAGGGTTTAGAGTCAGCTCCCTCTTTCAGGAGTTTTACTTCCTGTCGGAGGGACTCGATTCGGAGTTTGGCTTTCGCCAAATCTCGAGAAAGATATGAAATTAAATCGTTTAACTGATTTCTATTAAAACCACTCACCTTGATTTCGCCATCCTCTGAGAAGGTCAGTTTGCCCTCGTCTTGTTCTGAGTCTGACTCGGTTCCGACTTCTTCTGAGGCGGTCAGGGCTAGGAGGTTGGACTGGGGTGCCTCTTCTTCTTCTTCTAAGGATGATTCGTCCCAGGTTGCTTGTAAAGCCTTCTTTCTTCTCATCTTTTTAGTCTCTTTTAGGTTAGGACATTCTGACTTGTAGTGACCCTTTTTCTTGCACTCGTAGCAGGTCACGTTGGGCTTGTTTGCGGGTTCAGCTGGTTCGTTCTTTCTTCGGTCGGCTTTCTGTCTGTTGGTTTGGTTCTTCAGCTCTTTGTAATAGTTTCGGGCTAGTCAGACCAGCTTGGTTTGTTCTCCTTCATCTTCTGTGTCTGAGTCTGAGTTAGACTCAGGTTCAATTTGCAGTTTCTTCTTTGTTGATCTTCCAGATTTTCCTGCAAAGAAAGCAATTCCTTTCTCGACCATATTGGAGTTAGTTTGTTCGTGAAGTTCTAATTCGGAAAATAATTCGTCTAACTTTATTTTAGAAAGATCCCTTGAGACCTTGTATGCATCTACCATAGATGCCCACAAGGTGTTTCTAGGGAAGGCGTTTAGAGCGTACCTTATTAGGTCACGGTTTTCGACCTTGTGACCTATAGTATGAACACCGTTTGTTAACTCTTGGATTCGTGCGTGGAGTTGGGCTGCTGTTTCATTGTCGGCCATCTTGATGGTGTACAACTTGTTCAGGAGCAGATCCCTTTTACTGATGCGAGTATCTGATGTCCCTTCGTGCAGCTCGATCAGTTTTGCCCAAAGCTCCTTGGCACTGTTGAAGGGGCCCACCCGGTTCAGTTCCTCTTTTGTCAATCCGCATTGGAGAGTCTGAGTTGCTTTTGCATCGGCTTCTATCTTGCGTTTCAGAGCGGTGTCCCATTCTGAGTAGCTTTGAGGTAGTCCTTTGGCGTTTTTAGGGATCTCCAGACCGGACTGGATGATGATCCACATGTCCACCTGAGTTTTCAGGTGGACCTCCATACGGCTTTTCCAGTAGGAAAAGTCTTCCCCACTAAATAGTGGAGGTCTGGCGGTGCTAAATCCCTCTTGCATGGCCATTTGATCTATAAAATAAGAAACGAACAAAAAGAAATAAATTTCCCAAGACTAGGTCTTGGATTAATAGTGTTGGATAAATAGAAATGAAATAACGAGGGGTGTTGCACCAACCTCGATTAACGAAAAGGAAATTCGAACGGGAAAAAAAATAACAAAATGTAGTAAAAATCCAAAAAAAATTTCAAACTGGTGGTTGCACCAGGTTTGAACTTCCCCGCTCTGATACCACTTGTTGGATTGAGAAAACCGATAGAGGGGGGGTGAATATCGGTAAACGTTTTTCTTCGGAAAATTTAGAGCAAGTACGCAGCGGAAATAAAAATGAAACACAATCACATAGACACAGTCGATTTTACTTGGTTCGGAGCCTGTGTCGACTCCTACTCCAAGGCCCACGGTCGTTGACCGTTTACTTTGGACAATTCTATATATGGCGCAAAATAGTTTACACAATAATATTGCAGAATTAAGTACAGTAAACTTTAAATAGCTCTTTTTACCGACGTCCAGGGAAGATCGACTTTTTCGGAGCAGCGGGACGTCGTCGACTCGAGTTGGAAGGATTCCGGGGCGTAGCGCGAGAGCAGAGAGCGTTGAAACGTTGATTGAAAGTTGTTCTCCAAGCTTGGGGTCGAGGGGTGCTATTTATAGCACCTAGGGGCGCCCTGGACGTCGGGGGCGCCCTCCACGTGTCAAGCGATCCGAGCTTCGCTCGGTCAAGCTCTATCCCACTCGAATAGGGATGAGTTTTGACACTGGGGGCGCCCTGCTTGACTTCTTCAGCGCGGGCTTCTCGGCTGGATAGATGTAATCGGCTTCGCTGGCTTGGGCACGGGGCGCCTTGGCTGCTGAGGGCGCCCTGGTGGCTGAGGGCGACAAAGGGCGGCGCTGAGGGCGCCCTGGTTGCTGAGGGCGCCCTGGCCAGTATTCAGCCGAGGCTCTTTTTGCTTCAATTGTTTCATCTTTACCTTGGGGGCCCCCCTGGACACTCAGGGCGCCCTACTCAGTTGCTGCCTCACTCCATTGAGGCTCTCTGAGCTGCAGACACTCGTTCCTTTGGTCCTGCATCCAGGGTTAGTCCGAAAACAACATAAAGCAGTAAAATATAAGATTATACAGCCTTAGCTGTCTTGGTTTTGACTTTGGGCTTCCTAAATGGAACCCTAGGTCGAACCGACGCCTACTGTTCCCTCTACGGGGAACGCGTCCTCACCTACTCCTCTCGGGAGAATATACCTGATACCAGCCCTCCTTTGGTTGGACTTTTGCTTGACGATCCTTTGCCAGGTCTTGGATGTCGAGCTGTCCTTCGCCCGGTGCCTAGCGGTCCTTCGCTAGGGCTTCATTCTCAAACAGTCCTTCGCCTGGAGCCTAGCTGTCCTTTGCTAGGGCTTTTCACCCTGGCATTCCTTCGCCAGTGCCTAGCAGCCCTTCGCTAGGACTTTGTTTCCTGGCGGTCCTTCGCCAGGTGCCTAGCAGCCCTTTGCTAGGGCTTTTACTCTGCACACTCAAGTGACATGTTAGATAACAAATAATAC
>JAGFNQ010006724.1:0-130607 GCA_024364735.1 Boesenbergia rotunda | reverse complement strand
CAGATAGATATTGCAAAAATTAAATTGTATAACAGAAATGACTTTCATAAAAAATTTGTATGATTTTGCTGTACTGAACCAAGATTTAGACCAAATCAGTTAATTTTTCCTTGTAGGGACCTGTCTAACCCATTTAGCTACTTACTAACTGTTATAAGCAGTAGTTTTCGCTAGGGTTAGTCAAGTTAAGTGTTTCTGTTCAAGTTAGATTTTCTAAACTTGACACTTAACTTGATTACTGTAAAAGTTGTATTTAGTGCCCCAATTACTGCAGATGCACTGACTTAAAGCATCTTGAATTAAGGCAAAGACCTAAGCATCTCAACCCTTTCTAGGTTATCAACCAAAAGTACCCTAAGGTGCTTGTGAGATGCTGGCTTCTAAGTCTATAGGTGCATGCAGTTCTAGGGTTAGGGCCTAGGCTAAGTCCATTTTCGAAAAAGCCCTAGTTTTGAAAGGGGGTAGTTTTGAAATAACAATAAAACTATGTCGAAAATGAAAACTGATTTTGAAAGTAAGTAAAACAGTTTTTCAAATTCTATTTTTAGAAAACTGATCAAATAAAGCAGAAATAAATTGAGTTAATCTATTCTATAGAACACAATCCTAACTGCTGAATAGACAAGAAACCATAAGATAGTCAATATAGAATAGTCAACACAGTCATATAGTCAAACACAAGTCAACCCTACTGAGTAGGGGCAGTCAAATAGGTACTGGTACAATACTAAGTAAATCTAGGATGAGGGACCGGAAGGACTAGGCTGCCATGAATCGAATCGTGCCATTATCTCAGCGAATCATGCATCAGCCACTTCTCGATCGGCTCGACGAGCGTCTATCTGCTCTATATGATAGGCTTCGACCTCCTCTCGGAGACTCTGAACCTGTGTCTCTAAATGTGTCACCCTCTGGTAGAGTGTCGGTGGAGCGGGCTCGTCTATGTGTGCTCGGGCTGCTGCTGCCAGATCCCCAACGTCGACCTCAACCTCCTCGTCTGAATCAATCGGGGGAGCTGCTCTCTGACGTCTCCAGGACAAGACCCCGGTACCGGACACCTCTATACCAGCTAGGGCGAAGTTTCTATAGCCTATTTCATCGTAGTCAGTCAAGGCGGCCATCTCTCCCTCGGTAATGTTTCTACCGTGGTGATGTAATATGGATGTGATGATGTGGCAGTAGGGTGTGCGTACCTGCCCTTGTGTGGTAACACTGGATGCGTGTAGGATAGTATGAAATAAGTGAAGTCCTATGTCGATATCTAGCTGGTGAATCAATGCGTAAAGGAGAAAGGCGTGGAATGGTCGCATCGTGGTGACGTCCCTGGTGGATAATGGTAGAATACATCGGACTATGACCCTATATAGAGCGTAGTCCTGGACCTCTAATTCGACAGACTGGAAACGTCTGGTCAGGGGTCGCCTAAAGAAGTATGAGTGTAATGTCTCTAAGGTAATGTGAGAGTAAGGAGCATCAAAGGGAGGCTCCCTAGAAGGGTAACAACAGAATGTGGACTGCGAGAGTCGTAGTCCTAGAAATCGGTTGAGCAGTGTTGGTGTGATGGTTAAGGGGATTCCTTGAACAGTGGTGGAGAACATGAGATTATCCTGTCTAATTATGTTATTGTAAAATTCTGCACATAAGGAAGTATTGATTGGGTGGGTGCAGAATACGAGATTGTCAAGTTGATAAAAGTTTATGGCGTTCATTGCTAAGGGACAGGATTGGGTGAAAAATTGTCTATTCAAGTAGCTCGTTTTGATAGGTTTATAGGTAGTACGAGCGAACTTGTTACATAATTCTAAATTCGGAAACCTAGGATCAGGACTAGGTTGGGTACCGGGTTCTGCCTGGTTTGGTCGGCGTTTTCTAAGAGAGAGAATGTATACTTAAAGAAAGCATGTATTTAATGAAAATTTGAAAAGAAATTGACTTAATTAAAAATTATACCGGGCTGCTCGGGGAGGCATTGTTGAAGATGAGAGCTTGAGAGGGTTGCAATATCTCTTTGGAGAGTAGAAAGTTGAGGAGAAGGAGTGGTTTGAGTGTGAAGAGAAGAAAGGGAATGGAACCCCTTTTATAGGCAGCTTCGGGCGCCCTTTATCGGGAGGGCGCCCTTTCTGCCGAGGGCGCCCTGTCTGGCGAGGGCGCCCTGGACAGGACTGCAGCTGCCTTTTGGCAGCTTTCTGCCATTGAAGGTCTGTATGAGGGCGCCCTTCCTGACGAGGGCGCCCTAACCGGGGCTGCAGCTGCCTTTTGGCAGCTTTTGACCAACCTCGGGGCGCCCTCAAGAGATTGGGCGCCCTAAGGACTGGTTTTGACCATAGAGAAGTGTTTTTGACCGGATTTGACCCAATTTGAGTGTTTTGACCCAGGTTTGACTTCTTTGACCATAGTTTGACTATGTTGACCATGGTTTGACCAAGTTGACCATGGTTTGAAATATAGGATTGAACTACAATACAGGTATTAAAGGAATCATTATTGAGTTTTAATTTTACTGTCTCACCCACATCTAGGGTTCTCAATCATGTTAGCCTTATAGGTTTTGTGAGACAGAGTTTAATAAAAGAATTTTTGAAAAAGTTGGTTTATTTTGTAAACCTTTAATTAAATTTTTGAAAGCATTTCAATTTATTTTGAAAAAGGATGTTTGAATCTAAGCTTAACTGAAAATTGTGTTAGATTTGAATTTAACAAAAAGTAATTTGAATTTGAAATTCAAAAATTGGCTTCCAGGTCTTGGCGAGGCACTAGGCCTTCTTTGGTCGTAGCCTTATTGGATCATCAACCCTTTCCTTGACAAAGCCGTTTAATGAAGTTTCATTTTCAAAATTAATCTTTGAAAAAGTTCTGGTCTAACTAGTTTGGATTTTGGATCGGTAGCTTCGGCTAGTTTCACCAGTCTAAAGAGACCAAGTGAACTTGATCTTATTAGAATTGGTTTCCCTAACGTACTATCATCTCACCTCCACCCAATACTATGTTGTCAAGTTTCAGTTTAAGTTTGTTTAGTCCTTAAACTGACCTAAGTCTAAGCATGGTAAGTTGCAGAGATTAAATAAACAAGCAAACAATCATATTGCAAGCAAATATTAATTCTTATCTAACAATAAATATAGTTTTCAGTTTGGCTCCCCCTGGACTAAAGTCACGATAATGATTAGGCAAGATGTGAATCTTGTCCTTGGGGATCCAATACTGATTTGATCCAGTCAGTTTGTTCAGGCACAGTTTGGGTACCCATGCTTGAATTTTACCTCTGGACTGATTCAGTACAGCAAGGTAAGATCTTTGTCGGGATTTGGTTCTATAGCCAAGTCCGGATCGATTTAGAACGGACTTCTGTTTTCCAAGAATCATGTCAAGACCCTTGGAACCAGAAGTGAATCGCTCTAAGGCCGTTCTAAGATCCTTAACCTGAGTTTTCAGGGAGGAGTTCTCTTTCTCAAGTTTTTCAACTTGAGTAGGAGCTCCTTCTTGAACTTTCTCGGTTGAGGGTTTAGAGTCAGCTCCCTCTTTCAGGAGTTTTACTTCCTGTCGGAGGGACTCGATTCGGAGTTTGGCTTTCGCCAAATCTCGAGAAAGATATGAAATTAAATCGTTTAACTGATTTCTATTAAAACCACTCACCTTGATTTCGTCATCCTCTGAGAAGGTCAGTTTGCCGTCGTCTTGTTCTGAGTCTGACTCGGTTCCGACTTCTTCTGAGGCGGTCAGGGCTAGGAGGTTGGACTGGGGTGCCTCTTCTTCTTCTTCTGAGGATGATTCGTCCCAGGTTGCTTGTAAAGCCTTCTTTCTTCTCGTCTTTTTAGTCTCTTTTAGGTTAGGACATTCTGACTTGTAGTGACCCTTTTTCTTGCACTCGTAGCAGGTCACGTTGGGCTTGTTTGCGGGTTCAGCTGGTTCGTCCTTTCTTCGGCCGGCTTTCCGTCTGTTGGTTTGGTTCTTCAGCTCTTTGTAATAGTTTCGGGCTAGTCGGACCAGCTTGGTTTGTTCTCCTTCATCTTCTGTGTCTGAGTCTGAGTTAGACTCAGGTTCAATTTGCAGTTTCTTCTTTGTTGATCTTCCAGATTTTCCTGCAAAGAAAGCAATTCCTTTCTCGACCATATTGGAGTTAGTTTGTTCGTGCAGTTCTAATTCGGAAAATAATTCGTCTAACTTTATTTTAGAAAGATCCCTTGAGACCTTGTATGCATCTACCATAGATGCCCACAAGGTATTTCTAGGGAAGGCGTTTAGAGCGTACCTTATTAGGTCACGGTTTTCGACCTTGTGACCTATAGTATGAAGACCGTTTGTTAACTCTTGGATTCGTGCGTGGAGTTGGGCTGCTGTTTCGTTGTCGACCATCTTGATGGTGTACAACTTGTTCAGGAGCAGAACCCTTTTACTGATGCGAGTATCTGATGTCCCTTCGTGCAGCTCGATCAGTTTTGCCCAAAGCTCCTTGGCACTGTTGAAGGGGCCCACCCGGTTCAGTTCCTCTTTTGTCAATCCGCATTGGAGAGTCTGAGTTGCTTTTGCGTCGGCTTCTATCTTGCGTTTCAGAGCGGTGTCCCATTCTGAGTAGCTTTGAGGTAGTCCTTCGGCGTTTTTAGGGATCTCCAGATCGGACTGAATGATGATCCATATGTCCACCTGAGTTTTCAGGTGGACCTCCATACGACTTTTCCAGTAGGAAAAGTCTTCCCCACTGAATAGTGGAGGTCTGGCGGTGCTAAATCCCTCTTGCATGGCCATTTAATCTATAAAATAAGAAACGAACAAAAAGAAACAAATTTCCCAAGACTAGGTCTTGGATTAGTAGTGTTGGATAAATAGAAATGAAATAACGAGGGGTGTTGCACCAACCTCGATTAACGAAAAGGAAATTCGAACGAAAAAAATAAAAAAATGTAGTAAAAATCCGAAAAAAATTTTCAAACTGGTGGTGGCACCAGGTTTGAACTTCCCCGCTCTGATACCACTTGTTGGATCGAGAAAATCGATAGGGGGGGGGTGAATATCGGTAAACGTTTTTCTTCGGAAAATTTAGAGCAAGTACGCAGCGGAAATAAAAATGAAACACAATCACAGAGACACAGTCGATTTTACTTGGTTCGGAGCCTATGTCGACTCCTACTCCAAGGCCCACGGTCGTTGACCGTTTACTTTGGGCAATTCTATATATGGCGCAAAATAGTTTACACAATAATATTGCAGAATTAAGTATAGTAAACTTTAAATAGCTCTTTTTACCGACGTCCGGGGAAGATCGACTTTTTCGGAGCAGCGAGACGTCGTCGACTCGAGTTGGAAGGATTCCGAGGCGTAGCGCGAGAGCAAAGAGCGTTGAAACGTTGATTGGAAGTTATTGTTCAAGCTTGGGGTCGAGGGGTGCTATTTATAGCACCTAGGGGCGACCTGGACGTCGGGGGCGCCCTCCACGTGTCAAGCGATCCGAGCTTCGCTCGGTCAAGCTCTATCCCACTCGAATAGGGATGAGTTTTGACACTGGGGGCGCCCTGGATGCAGAGGGCGCACTGCTTGACTTCTTCAGTGCGGGCTTCTCGGCTGGATAGATGTAATCGGCTTCGCTGGCTTGGGCACGGGGCGCCTTGGCTGCTGAGGGCGCCCTGGTTGCTGAGGCGCCCTGGCCAGTATTCAGCCGTGGCTCTTTTTGCTTCAATTGTTTCATCTTTACCTTGGGGGCGCCCTGGACACTCAGGGCGCCCTACTCAGCTGCTGCCTCACTCCATTGAGGCTCTCTGAGCTGCAGACACTCGTTCCTTTGGTCCTGCATCCAGGGTTAGTCCGAAAACAACATAAAGCAGTAAAATATAAGATTATACAGCCTTAGCTGTCTTGGTTCTGACTTTGGGCTTCCTAAATGGAACCCTAGGTCGAACCGACGCCTACTGTTCCCTCTACGGGGAACGCGTCCTCACCTACTCCTCTCGGGAGAATATACTTGATGCCAACCCTCCTTTGGTTGGACTTTTTCCTGACGATCCTTTGCCAGGGCTTGGATGCCGAGCTGTCCTTCGCCCGGTGCCTAGCAGTCCTTCACTAGGGCTTCATTCCCAAACAGTCCTTCGCCTGGAGCCTAGCTGTCCTTTGCTAGGGCTTTTCACCCTGGCATTCCTTCGCCAGTGCCTAGCAGCCCTTCGCTAGGACTTTGTTTCCTGGCAGTCCTTCGCCAGGTGCCTAGCAGCCCTTTGCTAGGGCTTTGTTTCCTGGCGGTCCTTCGCCAGGTGCCGAGCAGCCCTTTGCTAGGGCTTTTACTCTGCACACTCAAATGACATGTTAGATAACAAATAATACTTAACTTTTGAACCCTGTTGCCATTATCAAAATACAGATTTGAGTTTGGTGCTTTCTGCACCAACATTAACTGCACATCTGATGACGAAAATCAGATATTTACTAAAAGATCAGAGTATAGAATTACAAAAATGCTATTTGGCTACTCAAAAGACGATATCTTCACAGAAAGAGTATCAGACTATAGATATTGTTTTAACTTGAAATGAAGAGCGCTCAAAGAATAAAGGATTCCTTTTCCATCAACTATAAATCTAGTACAAACCTCAGGCACAAGGTTGTATCACAGATAGGATTCTATAACCTATTCACTGTTAACTCCTTTTCATTCTCTCAACCAGACCTACCAGCTACACCATGTAGCTTGTCTAATTGTTTGCAAAACCGCAACTTGATTAGTGTGGTTATAGGATTTACATCCTTGGTCTCTAACAATAATGTTTCACGTTGAAAGCACTACGCAGAAAGTTCAAGGTGAAGTAGCACAAAGTTTAAGAAAAAAATAAAAAATGGTGTTAATCTATAGTGTTAGTGCAGTAGATGGAACTGAATCCATTATTCGGTATTGTATCAACAACAAAGTAATTCCAGGAATAGTTCCTACCTAGCACATATAATAATCCTCTTGTAGAACCAGTTATCATATTATTATTTGAACTACTACTGTTAACAGTGGGAACATGTATTACTTTAAGCGAGATAAACTCGCTTAACCACACGTTTTAAGTGAATACATTGGGTTGCAGATTGTCCCCCTATTTCTTTATTGTTTTGTTATTGATCTCTCTTCTCCTATCTGCATCCTACTTGGCCATAAATTAGAGAAAGCTCATCGCAAACCCTTTTAAATACAGTGGGCAGGATTAAAAGCCAAATCCCTATCATTTACAATTAACCTTAGCCTAAATGGACATGTGTGCACAAAAATATTGTCAAAATTTACCAAAATTCAAAGTATATATATTGCAACTAATTCCTTTGGAGGCAGATAATTTTACTTAATATCTCAATGATACAGTAGCATAAATCAATACCAAAGTTTGCCCATTCAGAAAAATGCTCCCTCAAAAAGCAAACTAATAAAGATGGGGAGGGGAGCGACGATGGACTCCAAGGCACAGGTGAGAGGGGGAGGGGAGTGACGATGGGGAGGCGACGAAGGTGACGCTTCTAGGGAAAGGGGATGGGCAAACGAAGTTGGAAAGGCAAGGTATTACAGATGGGTGAGGTCGCGACGGTGAGACGCTCATGAAGTGCTACGGCTTGGCGAGGCATCGAGGAAAAAGGGCTCGTGAAGTGCTGCAGGTGTGGGGGAAGTGTTGACGAGGAAGGAAAGCTCATCTGCTTGGATTGAGCGGAAAGGGAATCAAATCGCCGTCGGGCAGTGGCTTCACCTTCGGCTAGGTCACGCGAAGAAGAAAGAGTAAGGATCGAGTGGCTGCGGGCTTTGGTTGCGAGCGAGTGGAAATGAAAGGAGGGCTTTGGCTGCGTGTGTTGCTAGAGCTCGGAGACGGCGCTCCTGTGGCTTGTTCCGTGTGCTCGAAGAGGGTGGGGTCGGGCGGAGCTCAACGACGTCGGGCGAGAAGGAGAAAACGAAAGGAGGGGGAAAAGAGGAGAGGTTGAGTTCGGCGGAGGGTTAGGGCACCGGGTTTATAAAATGTAAACTTTTCGTTTTCGCGCTCGCTGTTGTGTATTACTACATAAGCAACACAGATAGACAACAATTATTTAAAATTCGTTGTCGTAACCAACCAAATAGACATCAGTTTTTAGAAAACTGTTGTCTTTGACATACATAAGACAACGGTTTTTTAACGACCGTTGTTTTTTTCCGCAAAAAAGTTTTCAACAACAACGGTTTTTGAAAAAACCGTTGTTAAATAAACAACAACAACAGTTTTCAACCGTTGTCTATTGGGTGTTGTTGAATCTAAAATTTTTTGTAGTGTTTGAAATATATTTTAAGTGAGCTATTGTTCCTAAGGTAAAATTTATTTTTGTGGAAATATGAAATTTTGGAAAATAAAGTATAGATCTAAATTAAACCACTTCATATTAAAATGATTTATTCAAATAACTTTAAATTTAGATTCCAGTGATGCCCCTTTTTATTGGAATACTTGAAGGGACGTTTCTTTTTTTATTTATTATCAAAGGATGTCTATCTCATCTGGTATATTTTACGTTTTGAAATTTTCTTTATGTTTTTTTGAGTGTTATTTCCGTAATTACAAAAGTATAATTACTATTTATTATAGTAGTTATGATCCCGTAGCATTTAAAACATAATATTGACCCGTATTAATTATAAATAGTTTGCCTATCTTATAGTAATTATGATTCATAATTGTTATAATATAATATTGATTTGATTAATATCGATTAGTATTATGAAAGATGAAATATTCATAATATATATAAGAGTTATGAATTATAATTATTACGATTCAATGCTATTAGTATTGATGGTTGAAATACTATTATAACATCGGCAATTTATCAAAGGACATACCCAAAAATTGGTATTTACCAAAAGACGTACCATGGTTTCATTATTACCAAATAACGCACTTATTTTAGTGAACTTCCTCTTATACCCCTCCTGTCAAAGTACTGCATGTCATTCTCTTTCTCTTTCTCTTTTTCTTTTTCATTCTTAATAACGAACTCCAAGACATTTGAAAAGATTTTTTTAGATTTTTTATTTTAAAATAATATATTATGGAATCGGATAAAAAACGTAAGATAAAAATCGAAAAAATATTTCAATTAAAAAAATATCTCATCAAACGTGATTTCAAATATATACAGAGATCATTTTAATAATTTAATTAATTTTAAAAATTTAAATAAATAATTTTTTATATTTGATTAATATAAATTAATATATTTAATAATATTATTAAATATATTAATATATAAAAAAATAAAAAAAAGTTGAAGTTGATTTCAGGCCCACGCTGGGCCTGAAATATTTTATTTCAGGCCCAACGTAGGCCTGAAATAGAAATAACTCAGAGCCTGAAATTAAATGATTTCAGGCCCTGCGTCAAATTGAAATCATGTGTTATGATAGGGTTTTTTGCGTAGGTCTAAAATGTAAAGAAACATCTCTTTATATTTTTGAAATCATAATCAAAATTATTGAGAAAGACTATTTTACGAGAAAAATTCTAATTAATATAAAATACCATTATATTAAAAACGAATTATATATATATATATATATATATATATATATATATAAAAAGAAGTCAAATATTATTTATTATATTAATTTAATATTATATATTATATTAATATATTATATTTTAATAGATTTTGATTGGAGTGACAGGCCCTCCTTAGGCCTGAAGTCAGATCCCTCCTTGGGCCTGAAGTCATCTGACTTCAGGCCCTGTGTAAATAATTAATTTAATAAAAATAATTAATTATAAAAAAATATCTAATGATTATTTTTGATTTCCAAACTTTTAATGATTAAAAATTATATTGCAATAGGAGTTTTCTAGGTCTATTAGTGGATTTTGCTCAAAACTCACTGATATTTTTTCAGAAATCCAGATATGAGAGGTCCATCAGTGGGTTTTGCTCAAAACCCACTGATGGACTAAACTACACCTATTCCTTTGGGAAAAATAATAATTTGAGGTTTAGACACCTAAAATACTTTCTCCTAACTCTACCCAAACTATTGATAATGTTTTTTCAGAAATCCAGATATGGGAGGTCCATCAGTGAGTTTTGCCAAAACCCACTGATGGAAGAACTAAATTACACCTATTACTTTGAGAAAATTAATAATTTAATTATTTTTAAAAATATAAATAAATAATTTTTTAATATTTGATTAATATAAATTAATATATTTAATAATATTATTAAATATATTAATATATAAAAAAATAAAAAAAAGTTGAAGTTGATTTCAGGCCCACGCTGGGCCTGAAATATTTTATTTCAGGCCCAGCGTGGGCTTGAAATAGAAATAACTCAGGGCCTGAAATTAAATGATTTCAGGCCCTGCGTCGAATTGAAATCATGTGTTATGATAGGGTTTTTTACGTAGGTCTAAAATGTAAAGAAACATCTCTTTATATTTTTGAAATCACAATAAAAATTCATTGAGAAAGACTACTTTACGGAAGGAATTTTAATTAATATAAAATGACCATTATATTAAAAATGAATTATATATATATATATATATATATATATATATATATATATATATATATATATATAAATATAGAAGTCAAATATTATTTATTATATTAATTTAATATTATATATTATATTAATATATTATATTTTAATAGATTTTGATTGGAGGGCATGAAGTCATTTGACTTCAGGCCCTCCTTAGGCCTGAAGTCAGATGACTTCAGGCCCTTCTTGGGCCTGAAGTCAGATGACTTCAGGCCCTACGTAAATAATTAATTTAATAAAAATAATTAATTATAAAAAAAATTTTAATGATTATTTTTGGTGTCTAAATTTCTAATAATTAAAAATTATATTGCAATAGGAGTTTTCTAGGTCTATCAGTGGGTTTCGCTCATAATCCACTGATATTTTTTCAGAAATCCAGATATGAGAGGTCCATCAGTGGGTTTTGCTCAAAACCCACTGATGGACTAAACTACACCTATTGCTTTGGGAAAAATAATAATTTGAGATTTGGACACCTAAAATACATTCTCCTAACTCTACCCTAACTATTGATAATGTTTTTTCAGAAATCCAGATATGGGAGGTCCATCAGTGGGTTTTGCTCAAAACCCACTGATGGACTAAACTACACCTATTCATTTGGAAAAAATAATAATTTGAGGTTTGGACACCTAAAATACATTCTCCTAACTCTACCCTAACTATTGATAATATTTTTTCAGAAATCCATATATGGGAGGTCCATCAGTGGGTTTACCTCAAAACCCACTGATGGAAGAACTAATCTACACCTATTATTTTGGAAAAATTAATAATTTAATAATTTTTTAATAATATTATTAAATAATATATTTAATAAATTAATAAATAATATAGATTAATATAAATTAATATATTTAATAATATTACATCTTTTGGTAAATAATATTAATAAATATATTTAATAATTTTTTAATAATATTATTAAATATATTAATTTATATTAATCTATATTATTTATTAATTTATTAAATATATTATTTAATAATATTATTAAAATTATTAAATTATTAATTTTCCCAAAGTAATAGGTGTAGTTTAGTCCATCAGTGGGTTTTGAGCAAAACCCACTGATGGACCTCGCATATCTGGATTTCTGAAAAAACATTATCAATAGATAGGGTAGAGTTAGGAGAATGTATTTTAGGTGTCCAAATCTCAAATTATTATTTTTCCCAAAGGAATAGGTGTAGTTTAGTCCATCAGTGGGTTTTGAGCAAAACCCACTGATGGACCTCTCATTTCTAGATTTCTGAAAAAATATCAGTGGGTTTTGAGCGAAACCCACTGATAGACCTAGAAAACTCCTATTGCAATATAATTTTTAATCATTAGAAGTTTGGACACCAAAAATAATCATTAGAAGTTTTTTTATAATTAATTATTTTTATTAAATTAATTATTTACGCAGGGCCTGAAGTCAGATGACTTCAAACCCAAGGAGGGCCTGAAGTAAATCTATTAAAATATAATATATTAATATAATATATAATATTAAATTAATATAATAAATAATATTTGACTTCTATATATATATATATATATCGTTTTTAATATAATGGTCATTTTATATTAATTAGAATTCCTCTCGTAAAGTAGTCTTTCTTAATGATTTTTATTGTGATTTCTATATTATAAAGAGATGTTTTTTTACATTTTAGACCTACGTAAAAAATTCTATCATAACATATGATTTCAATTCGACGTAGGGCCTGAAATCATTTAATTTCAGGCCCTGAGTTATTTCTATTTCAGGCCCACGCTGGGCCTGAAATAAAATATTTCAAGCCCAACGTGGGCCTGAAATCAACTTCAACTTTTTTTTATTTTTTTATATATTAATATATTTAATAATATTATTAAATATATTAATTTATATTAATCAAATATAAAAAAATTATTTATTTATATTTTTAAAAATTATTAAATTATTAATTTTCTCAAAGTAATAGGTGTAATTTAGTTCTTCCATTAGTGGGTTTTGGGCAAAACCCACTGATGGACCTTCCATATCTGGATTTCTGAAAAAACATTATCAATAGTTTGGGTAGAGTTAGGAGAATGTATTTTAGATGTCTAAACCTCAAATTATTATTTTTTTCCATAGGAATAGGTGTAGTTTAGTCCATCAGTGGGTTTTGAGCAAAACCCACTGATGGACCTCTCATATCTGGATTTCTGAAAAAATACCAGTGGGTTTTGAGCGAAACCCATTGATAGACCTAGAAAACTCCTATTGCAATATAATTTTTAATCATTAGAAGTTTGGACACCAAAAATAATCATTAGATATTTTTTATAATTAATTATTTTTATTAAATTAATTATTTACGCAGGGCCTGAAGTCAGATGACTTCAAGCCCAAGGTGGGCTTGAAGTCATCTGACTTCAGCCCTAAGGAGGGCATGAAGTCAAATGACTTCATGCCCTCCAATCAAAATCTATTAAAATATAATATATTAATATAATATATAATATTAAATTAATATAATAAATAATATTTGACTTCGTTATATATATATATATATATATATATATATATATATATATAATTCATTTTTAATATAATGGTCATTTTATATTAATTAGAATTCTTCTCGTAAAATAGTCTTTCTCAATAATTTTTATTATGATTTTAAAAATATAAAGAGATATTTCTTTACATTTTAGACCTACGTAAATAACCCTATCATAACACATGATTTCAATTCGACGCAGGGCCTAAAATCATTTAATTTCAGACCCTGAGTTATTTCTATAAATATTTCAGGCCCACGCTGGGCCTGAAATAAAATATTTCATGCCCAGCGTGGGCCTGAAATCAACTTCAACTTTTTTTTATATATATTAATATATTTAATAATATTATTAAATATATTAATTTATATTAATCAAATATAAAAAAATTATTTATTTATATTTTTAAAAATTATTAAATTATTAAAATGATCTCTGTATATATTTGAAATCACGTTTGATGAGATATTTTTTTAATTGAAATATTTTTTCAGTTTTTATCTTACGTTTTTTATCCGATTCCATAATATATTATTTTAAAATAAAAAATCTGAAAAAATCTTTTCAAATGTCTCGGAATTCGTTATTAAGAATGTGAAAGAGAAAGAGAATGACATGCAGTACTTTGCCAGGAGGGGTATAAGAAGAAGTTCACTAAAATAAGTGCGTTATTTGGTAACAATGAAATCATGGTACGTCTTTTGATAAATATTAATTTTTGGGTACGCCCTTTGGTAAATTACCGTTATAACATAATATTGATTAAAAATGAAGTGAAGTATTGATTAATACAATTTATTAAAAATGTGTATGTCAGCGTTGATTAAAAATGAAGTATTGCTATAATACAATTAATTAATATTGATTAGAATTGAAGTGTGTATGTTGTGCTACAATACATTTTATGTATTGTTTGTATTCATCAGAATTGAAGTGTGTAATTTGTGCTACAACACCATTCGTCTGGAAAAACCTCATTAATCATTACAACACAATTCGTCTGTGTTGATTAGAATTAAAATGTGTATGTCATAATACTTATGAACTCGTAAATTTTATAATAGCCTAGAAAATAAGGATAATTTATAGAAATTTGATATCTTTTTTGATAATAAATTAAAAAGGGACTACCCTTTATTTTTTTATTTTTTATTTATAATTCTTATAAAAATAGACCTTCTTTTGATTTTTATCAATATTAAATAATAAAATAGTTACTAATAAATTTCAAAGCAAATAAAATAGTAAAATTTATGTTCTTTGGTATAAATTATCACTATATTGTTCACTTCTTCTTCCTCCTCCTCCTCCTCTATTTATAGCTCCGGCCGCTTCTCTCCTCCCCTCTTTGGACTCCTAATTAAAGAGAGACCTGTTGCGATTACGAGACGAAGATTTGACGAGGAAGGAGATAAATCGAAGATGAATTGATCTGCTGAAGAATGATGAGAGATCAGTTGATCCATGACGTTGGTGCTATGCTTGTTCATCGCGCTCTTCCTGTTTTGCTTCGGCCTGGGTTTGGTCTTCTTGGTCTACACGTGGATCCTGTGGTCGTCGTCGCTGCGTTCGCCGTCGGACGGCGCGGCCGACAAGGGCGGCGAGAAGGGGCTGTCGACGGCGGAGCTAGAGCGGCTGGGGGACGGCGGCGGCGCGGCGGCGGGGCAGGAGTGCGCCGTCTGCCTGGACGACATCGAGGCGGGGCAGGCGTCGCGGGTGCTGCCCGGCTGCCGGCACGCCTTCCACCGCCCCTGCGCCGACAGCTGGCTCACCGCCCACCCCGACTGCCCCCTCTGCCGCGCCCACCTCGACCCGCCGCCCATGCCGCCGCCTCCCATCGCGCCGCCCTACGTCCCCGTTGAGGTCGTCGTCTGCAGCTGACAGGCCAGAGCCCTGCCGACGCGAAATTTTTGTAGGAGATTAAGCGATGAGGCCTTTGAATTCGCCATGGCGATAGAGATTTTATTCCAAAATCGAGAAATAAAAAAAAATGAAAGAGAAATCCTGAGTAAAGTTTAGACACAATTCACTGCTCTCGTAGGTTTCTAGTTGTTTATACATTTTTCTAATTTTATGATTAATGAATGCCATTAATGGTCTTTTAACCTAAAGATTAATAAGAGTCGAGCTAATTATCTTTTTATCACCGTAATAAAGACTCAAGAATGACAAACTTAGAGCCAAATCAGTGCATGCTTTCGGGAATAAAAATCTCTCTCATCCTTAGTCAACTTAGCAGTCGACAAAAAGTTGACTCTCATGATTTATTTTCCTTCGTATAATCTAGGAATGAACTGGAAAAGACGTCTGCAATGAGCATAATCATTTTTTGCTACAATAATATAAAAGACGCCCGAAGTGAGCATAATCATCTTTTATTATAATAAGGGTGTTATGTTGTCGTTTAGTCATCTATAGTTTCCCAATTACAATACATGTTATAGAAATTTTTCCTCCAAATATGATTTGCAATTACAGGATGCTAGACTTCTAGATCGTTCACTATCAATACTTCTTTATTTATTTTGACAGTCGATGAAAAACTTCTACGAGGCCAGGTCAATTGCTACAGGTTCAATTATTATTGATTTATCCTTTTTTTTTTAAGTGATTGTTTCATATTCGATTGCCATCTGATTTAATCAATGTGATTTCTAGCCCATGGATGAATTTTTGCGAGTTTTTCCGATTTATATCAATAAAATATTTTTATAAGATCGGATTAGTTATTGTTAAGATTACTTTAAAAAACAATAAATCTCTGTAATTTCTCACCTTGCCCGCGTCCTATCGTGGCATAAACGGCCGGACCTTCCTTCTGGCCCCGCTCACGTGCGCTGCCTCACTCTTTTCCCTTCGGTTGATCCGGAACGCACCATCGCTGCCGCCGCCTTCATTGCCAGAATGAGCTCCCTCTCCCCGGCCGCCTCTTTGAGGCCCTCCCGCCGCTACATTACCCACCGGCACGCCGCGACGAGCCCGTCGTCGACGATTACCACGGCGTCGGCGTCGTCGACTCCTATCGATGGTGATTCATTTGAGTTATGGCGTCAAATTTATCTTTGGTTTCATTTCCATACATCGCTAGCTGCTGTTAAATTGACAACGCTGTGGCTTGTGGCCAAATGCCGTATCATCCACTCAATCAGCATCATCTGCCGACTCAGCAATCATAAATTAAAGTGAAAAATAATAGTGACTCCTTGTGCATTCATTTAGATTTCTGTGATGTGCTTTTCGGGAGAACTCTTCTTAATGATTTTAGAATTCTTTGCTTTCTTCCAGAAGGATTTAGATAAAGAGGCAGAAGTTCTATTGGATCCCAACAAACTTAGTGAGGATGGAACTGTGGCTCTCTCAATGACTTCTGTTAGCAAGGATGGGAAGTATTTGGCTTATGGACTTAGTGCAAGCGGAAGTGATTGGGTTACAATCAAGGTGATGAGAGTTGATGATAAAGAAGCAGAACCTGACTCCTTATCGTGGGTATGGTTCTATTCTTCCTAGCACATTCCAAAATTCTTCCTCTAATCTGTCTAGACACTGAGGGAATGTTGCTTTCTTTCTTTCTGTTCTTTTTTTGTTTCTTTTAATTTTAGATGAAGTTCTCATCAGTCAGCTGGACCCATGATGGAAATGGTTTTTTTCTACGGTTGCTATCCAGCTCCCAAGTATTGTCCCTGTCAACATCTTCTTATGATTAGTGAAGAAGCTGCAGCAGTATTGTTATTATCCATTATAATTTGTGTATATTGCTGATAATTCATAGACAAAGGACTGAACTGGATGCGGGGACAGAGACAACTATCAATTTGAATCACGAACTTTACTATCATTTCATGGGCATAGATCAGTCAGAGGATATCTTATGCTGGAGAGATCCAGACCATCCAAAGTATATCTTTAGTGGTTCTGTCACTTATGATGGAAAGGTACTGTACTGCTTTCTTAGTATCTGTACTGGTTATGGGCATTGAGCTTAGCCGCTGATTTACCCACATGGTGTAGCAGCTCATTTGGATAGTACAATTGTTAGATTGTTTATTGTTATGACTGGATTGACATATTCAATTTTTGTTACGTAGAGTGCTGATTTTGAACTCGGTTTTCTTGTTTTGTGCAGTATGTCATTCTAGAAATTGAGGAAGGTTGTGATCCTGTGAATAAGTTTTATTACTGTGACCTGCAATCACTTCCTACTGGGGTTGAAGGTTTCAAAGGAAGTAATGAAATGTTTCCTTTTGTGAAACTCTTTGATAACTTTGAAGCACGTTATGAGACTGGCAAATGATGGCAGTGATTTTACCTTTTTGACAAACAAAGGAGCTCCAAGATATAAGCTAGTAAGGGTAGACCTCAAGAAGCCAGAACTCTGGACTGACATTATACCAGAGCATGAAAAGAATGTGCCGGAATCAGCTACTGCAGTGAATGGTAACCAGATAGTGGTATGCTATCTGAGTGATGTCAAGCATGTTTAGCAAATAAGGGACTTGGGAACAGGAGAATTGCTACATGGTTTACCATTAGATGTGGTAGTGTCTCTGGGATTTCTGGTAGGCGTGAAGACAGCATAATATTTATCGGCTTCACTAGCTTCCTTACACCCGGAAGTATTTACAAGTGTGATTTAGCACCAGAAGTTCCAGAAATGGAAGTATTTCGTGAAATTTCTCTTATTGGGTTTCATCGCACTTATCTTTCATCTTTTAATCTGCATATTGTGGATCTACTATGGAAGGATAAAGGCATGCTTACCAGTCATGATTAGCTGCATAGATAATGTGTCCATCAATAGAGCAATAGACTACTATGGATATTTCTTTGTCGGAGTGGTGTGTAGTTGACCCATATAATTGGGATTCATGCTTGTTTGTTTGCTACCTTTCAGAAATATATTCTGAAAATGGCATAGGAAAAGGGAATCTCTTGTAGTTCATGCACTTGAATGGATGTGTTGTGTTGCTGATTGATCAAATTGAATTTCTTTTGTTCCATTGACCTTTTTTCTTAGGTTTTCTCTTCTAGCAAGGATAGGACGAAGATACCCTTGTTTGTTGTGTCAAAGAAGAATACCCAACTTGATAAATCAAATCCAGTTCTACTATATGGCTATGGAGGCTTCAACATCAGCATTACACCTTCATTTACTGTGGCTTGTTCTTGCAAAGTACTTTGGTTGTGTCATATGCAAAGCCGATATTCGTGGAGGAGAATATGAAGAAGAATGACATAAGGCAGGATCACTTCCGACGAAACAAAATTTCTTTGACGACTTCATTTCTGCTGCTGAGTTCCTTGTTTCAAATGGTTATACAAACCTAAGACGACTATGTATTAAGGGCGGAAGCAATGGTGGGTTCCTTGTAGCAGCGTGCATGAATCAGGTAAAACCAACTTATGATCTACAGTTCACATTAGTTTCCTATGTTAGTACAATTTAAGTTTTTTTCTCCCTCACAATTTTCTGCATTAGTTTAGTTTATTATTATTAGTTATATAAATATATATCCTAATTTGTATTTTACGTAAAATACAAATTACTCCCTAAAATAAAATCCTAATTTATTTTCTAAAATAGACCCCTAACTTTGTATATAAATATGTCTATTTATTTTCTAGAATAGATCCCTAACTTTGTATATAATAGGCCTTACATTTTGTAACTTTTGTGTATCGAGAATTTTCTTATTGTATATGCTATCACAACCTCTGCACCTGTTTCGGAACCAGCTCTGGTCAACCTCCTATTATTCAAGTATACTCCAGGCGTCAACCTCTTGATTCATGTCATGCACCTACTACTTCGTTATCAGACCCAACTTCGAGTGATGATCTTCCTATTGCATTATGTAAAGGTAAATGCCAATGTACTTACCCTATTTCTTCTTTTGTTTCTTATAATGACTTGACGTCTTCTTCTTGCTTTTTTATTATTTCACTTGACTCCATTTCTATTCCTAAAAATGTCTGTGAGACATTATCTCATCCTGGTTAGAGAGATGCGATGATAGAGGAAATGAAAGCCTTGGATGATAATGATACTTGGGACTTGGTTAATCTACCTTCAGAAAACGAGCTATTAGATGCAAATGAGTATTCATAGTTAAAGTCAATCCAGATGGGTCAGTTGCAAGACTAAAAGCTCGTTTTGTTGCTAAGGGTTATGCTCAAACTCATGGTATGGATTATTCTGAAACTTTTTCTCCTGTTGCAAAGAATTATTTATTTCATTGGCTGCTACTCATCATTGGCCTTTATATCAACTCGATATCAAGAATGCTTTTCTTCATGGTGATCTTCAAGAGGAGGTATATATGGAGCAACCTCCTGATTTTGTTGCTCAGGGAGAGATGAGGCGAGTTTGTCGTCTTCAGAAATCTTTGTATGGTTTGAAACAAAGTCCTCGTGCTTGGTTTGGAAAATTTAGTCAAGTTATTGAGAAATTTGGTATGACGAAAAGCAAGTCTGATTATTCTGTCTTCTACAAGTAGTCAAGAGCGGGTATTATTCTGTTAGTTGTGTATGTGGATGATATTGTTATTACTGGAAGTGATACTACGGGAATTTCATCTCTTAAATTTTCAATTCTTACTGAGTTTCATACAAAAGACTTAGGGGTATTAAAGTATTTCTTAGGTGTTGAAGTTATAAGAAGTAAAAAAGGTATATTTTAATCTTAGAGAAAATATGTTCTTGACTTATTAACTGAGACAGAAAAATTAGGGGCAAAGCATTGTAGTACTCTAATAACTCAAAACGTGGACCTCACAGTAGATGGAGAACTATTTGAACATCCAGAGAGATATATAAGGTTGGTTGGGAAGTTGAATTATCTTACTGTGACACGTCCAGATATTGCATATTCGGTTAGTGTTATTAGTCAGTTTATATCATCTCAAACAATTCATCATTGGGCAGTGCTAGAGCAAATTTTGTGATACTTGAAGGGAGCACCCGGACAGGATATTATATATAAAAATCATGGGCACACTCATATTGAATATTTTTCAGATGCAGATTTGGCAGGTTCTAAAATGAATAGAATGTCTACTTCAGGTTATTGTATTTTCATTGGAGGAAATTTAGTTTCATGGAAGAGTAAAAAGTAAAACGTTGTATCACAGTCTAGTGCAAAGTCAGAATATAGGATTATGACACAGTCTATGTGTAAAATAATATAGATATATCAACTATTTATTGAAGTAGGACTTAAAATTTTAGTACCAGTAAAACTGTACTGTGACAATAGTTTCACATTTTTTTTTGCTGTTGTTATATAACACATACGACAACAGTTTAATAATAATTTATCTCTGTTGTCTTTTGTATAATCAACAACAGTTTTAAAATGAATTTAACAACAGTTTCACAACAAACATATATTTATATTAATCAAACTCAATATGTACAATCCACCAAAATTTCAGTCATCATAGTGAGTATATCAAAAGCTAGATATGTACAATCCACCAAAAAGTAGTAATAATTCTGACCCTTAAGTTTACAAGATAAGAGTTAAAACTTAAAATCACAAAAACTCTAGGTGGCCAGATTATCTCCTTCCTTCAATCACACACGTACGCCAGGGCCAAGTGTAGAAGCTGAAAAAAATACAAACACAGTACTAATTAGTTTCCATTGAAGCTGAAAAAAAATTAAACTAACTGTAGAACACTACTAAACATGAAAAAGTTAACTGAATAAAACAATAATGTGTTAAAACTGAGAATTCAACAGAGAATTCAGCAAGTTGAGAGACTACAGCTAATTACTAAGCAAGTTGATAGCAAGCAAATCAATGTCGATCATCAGAATTCAGAGAATATGCTAAAGGAACTGCATGTAACAGAACTCAACCATACACCATTTCCAGCATCTGAATAGCTGAGATTACAAAAACCATTACTCTACGACTAACAAAAATAAAACTAAATGATGGAAGCAAATCACATTGAATGCATTCACCCATAAAGAATTATTATACCATTGCCAAATCAAAAAAGAAAAGGAGGATTTTAAGAGTATGATTTATGTACTCGAGAGGCATATGAATGTGTTTCTTTTGAGTTCTCAAAATTAGGGAGGATTCAATGTGATGTATTCACCCATAAGGTGGATTGCTTGTCATTCTTAAGCCTTAGTCATGCTAAAAAAGAATTTGATTATATAGGAATTCCAGATAGGAATTCTGTAGCATACTGAGATTCGATGAGTTCACACCCATTCAGGAGGCTTTCATATAGATGTACCTAAATATGTACCATATAGATTTCAGGAAAAAAGGTTTCACAGAAAAACAGAAGCATAAGTTAAAAGAGAACTTCTTTGGGTGCAATCGTGTCCCTTCTTGTCATTATTATAATTGTTCCAGGATCATCAAATGGTGGGCGTCCAGCCCTCCCACACATCTACAGAGATCAAAGTATAAGTTTAGCCTCTTAAAAGTGAGAGTTAGATATAATAGACTGGCAATGACAATTTTAGAAGTAATTAAGTGGAGATGTTGATGAAAGAACTAAGCACATAAAGAAGTTGCAGGAAAGTGTTAAGGCAACCATTGAGAAGCAAAATGAAAAGTACACACAGAAACCACATGGAATTTAATGAGCATGATTTGGTCTGAATTCACCTAAGGAATGAGAGGTTTCCTCGAGGAAAATTTAGAAAATTGAAACCAAAGGCAGATGGTCGATTTAAGGTACTTAAGAAAATTGGCAAGAATTCTTATGAGATTAAACTAGCTAAAGATTATGGAGTGTCCTCAACATTCAATGTGGCTGACTTAAGTCCTTATCGTGGAACAAATGAGGGCTTGGAGACAAGACTTTTTCAACCCAGGGAGATAGACACAGGAATGCAAAATGTGCTACACCCTGCTCTTGTATACCTTGTTGAACCTATGGTATCATCTTCAACCCATGAACTAAATAAGTGCAAGGCCAACTTGATTGAGCATCCTAAAGAGTTCAAGAGCATGCAGAATTTTTCTTGAAACAAGTTAAAGCAAGATTTAAGGGGCACACAGATTTCAGAAAACAAGTCAAAACACTTTCCAAGTAAAGTTATGGCATTGCAAGATTCATAGAGATAGTAAATTTAGCCATTTTTGAAACAAATCAAAGCAAGGGTTAAGGGCATGTAGATTTTAAAACTAAGTCAAAGCATTTTCCAAGGAAAAATTATGGTTGTGCAAAATTCAAAGCATTGTTTTACAATACAATGCACGAGGACAAATATACCATGTGTTTGATGACTAAAAAGAACAACCAAGCTAATGTGATGAAAGGGAATTCCCTGGACAAATCAACACAAATAATCTACTTTATTTTTCAAATTGATAGAAATCTGGATAAGCTCCAAATAACAAAACCAAACAGTTGGGATGGTAACAACTTTAGATAGTGGATATTGTCCCAAATGAAGAAGAGGCAAATAACAGAAGAGATGTCCATACTAAAGATGACTACCTCCAATGTAGTTCGAGCAAGCAAAACTCTCTCTTTGTTGACGCCACACGAAAGACATTCTGGGAAGCAAACCTCTTTAAGTTACTTCAAAAGACTTACTTCATCAACAAAGCATGTCTCTCCCTCATAAATGCCACCAAAATCTGAAATGCCCTTATTATGTATGATTTGAATTATGTCTCTCCTTCAAAACCTCTCTAAGTTCGAGCAAGCACATTATTAGGTGTTGTTAATGATTTGAATTTTGAGTTCAAAGTTTCACAGATAACAAGAAAATGCATGTGACGTTAGCAACTGAAGTAGACCAACAAGAACAAATTCAAAAAAAAAAAAAAACTAATCTCAGGTAAATCATGTTATCTATGAGCACACTACTGAAGCCATGCAAGAATTCAAAAACTAATATAATCTATTGAATTCTCTAAAACATCATCATTCACTGGCAAACATGGTGGAAAAGATGTTTTTTTATTGAAAAACTAGGAAAAGAAGCATTAGCAACCTTAAAACATAATGCTTGGATTCCTAGCTCTCTCTTCATTGTACTCTAATCTACTTAACATCAGCAGCTAAACTAAAGTTATTACTGAATAGAGGAGAAGCTAGAAAGAGCACTAAATTAAGTTATTACTGACCACCAGCAGGAAGCAAGATGCACTAACTTTTTCACTGCTTCCCCTATAATCAACTTAATTAAATTGAAACAAATTACAGGGTTGAAGCTTCAGTTTTGTTTGAGATTCAGATGCTTCCTTCTCTTGAATGCTAGAAGAGTAATAATATACAATCATATGTATTTAAAAACAACTCAGAAATAAAAATATCCCCTTCCTGTGATCAAGACTTAAAGATTGCTGTCTCAAGTGAAGGCAAAGTACATTGGCTAATTGAATGAAAGAACTGGTTAGATACTTTAGTTGAGAAATTCTATTACTATTGACTTCCGTACAAGCTTAGATACTAGTTACTTAAAATTAAGCATTCTCAATTTGTTGATGTTCTATGCAACATAAATATATTTCAAAGGCTTTTGTCATTGTTGAACAATAAGAAATAAGAAGACTTGATAAATATTTAAGAATAGTGAAAAGGTTAAAAATAGTAATAAGTAATACTTGTATTGACTTATTTTATAAGAATTGAATAGTTATAAGCAGTAAATTCTCCCAGTAGAGCAAGCAATTGCAAAGATTCATGTGATATTATGTATGGAGTTGAGAAGCTCCTTTGTATTGCTTTATGGCTTCAAGAGTTTTCTCATACACCTTAATATTCTTGTCTACAACAATGAATATGTGCAATTACAGTTTCTCCTCAAGACTATCAAATCCTTTATATGTCAAACTTGTTAGACATTGCTACTTTTGTTGGCAAAGGTGATTCAACTTGTATTTCTTTTGTTTTTGATGCTGAAGACTAAATTGTTGTTGTATAGGAGTAAATTCATATATTTTTCTTCATATGCAGATTTTTGGTACCCCAAAGGACCATAGAAAAGCTAAACCTTTTCATGATCACATCTATGTGTTTTCAATTGTGGATGATCACATTTGCTTTCGGAATTACCAGGTGAGGTATCCAAAATAGTATAGTATCTTTACAACATTCTGGATTCTACAAGCATAGCAATACTTTTTGTTTCTCTTTTGGCAAGTCATAGTTGAATTTTTAAATTTTTTTATAATTGAAACTTGTATACTAAACACTGGTCATTATTTTCCTGATCTTTCCTTTATTGCTTACCATATGGTTTTAAGTGGCATTGAGTTGAGATTTACCATCTAGAAATTCTTTATAACTTTCTGACATTCCCATGAATTTTCCTTTGGGTTGCAGATATTGGTTCCTCACAATGAAACATATAAGGTGGATTTGACAGCACACATATTCCATTATTAATTTAAAACTTAGTAAATGACATGTACATACCTATTAAGAAATATAATCTTGTAAGCAATTAGCTACCTCCGAGCGAACTTCATCAATCTCTTTTTGCGAGTATTCCACTTTTGTGAACTATGAACAATCATTTATTATATGATCTTACTAAATAAAACATAACTACTTTAAATAATTAATAACTAGTTAACTTCTAAATATTTGAGATAATAAAGAAAATATTACAATCGATCGCAATGTATTCCCCTCGAATGTTGTAACTTCATCAGTTATTTGCCTCATAAATCACATCACATAATAGCCACATTGTTTGGCATCTGGCTGTCTAGGAACCTATGTTAAAGACAATTCATATTGTTAATGCTTAAAATAACAATATTATACATACTAAAATTTTTGAATGAAATTGAAGTATATGCATATATACCTTGATCAATTCCCACTGAACTTGCTTTCTTCCTTTCCTTCCTTTGAATGAATTATACAATCTTAATGTCCTTCAATTATACATTCAATACAGTTGACAAATGATTATTTTATGACTAAATTAAATGTAAAATAAAAAATATATATAAACTCACATTTCGACAACATATTTCCAGTCATCATCACGAATGCGATGACCTAACGAATCCAACAAGTAAACATTCTCCGTATGTGGATTAATCACAGTGAGGCTCCAATGCAACCTACACACAAACACATAATTAGTGCATAAATTTCAATTAAAAAAGGCAATTGAAAAATTGTATTCAGGGTGTGAATTACCTATTACAACTTGGAACCAAAACCATTTGTTTAATTGATGCACCACTCATCCTTTCAAATAAATTACTTGCTCTCTGGTTCAACCTCTCAATTTTAACCTTTTTATCCTGTGTGGGTTTATGAAAGTCTGGGATGGTGTGCGGATTGACAAATCTGAATTGATCAATCTTGTTTTCTTTAACCAACTTTTTATAAAGATGCCTACCATTTGAAACACAAGAACATTAGTAAGTGCATCTTATATAGTAAATTAATAAAAGAACAAACAAAGTTGAAGGTAAATCGATAACTTACAAAATGTAAACAACCATATAATTTCCTGAAATTGGATCCAATTGATACAAAGAAACGATGTCATCAAGGTGCAAGTTCAATTCATAATCATCTTGAAATAGCTCATGATCTAAAACAATTGACAATGCCCTTCCATTATCAAGCGCATGCTTACAATAACAATATATCATGTGCAACGATCTTGGCACAAGTGATGATAAAGTCTGGTTTTTCTCTACATGGGTAATTATCTTCTTTTGACGCTTCTAAACATAGTAATTGTAAACTTGTTAGTTGGTGCAAAAATAAATAATTTAACCAATAATTTCAACTGAGATCTTAGCTTAGATGTACCTCGTATCGTAGCGTTGTCAAGTGTTTTGGCCATGCCGCATGTGTTCCAACGGCATCACCAATAGTTTCACATTCTTCAGGAATCGGTACAGGCAAAGATGCTGATTTTTGTATTGCCACATCAACGGATACACGCATGCAATCTTTGGGCATTGGAACACCATGTATAACTCCTCCAAGCTCAACAACTGTTCCATATGCAACAATGTCGTTGCTGGAATTCAATGTCAAATTAACTAGTTTACCCTAAAAAATAAATAGTTGTGTCATTGAATTGTACTAACTCTTTATTTCAGTAATATATATAACCACAATGACTTATATACCTGTAAAGCAACTTCTTTTTCCACAATCTGCATCTCAACATCATTGACCTCTTCACAAACAGGGGCGACCGTTTCATAACTAGGAACACGAGTAACCTCTTCACAAATAGGAACATGATCTTCACAAACAGGGGTGACTTGAATAGGGGAAGCCTTGATGATTTGCATTTCATTGTCATCTTGTTGAGGGCACTTTACTGAGCAACTTCCTTTGTCATCAATATCTGGACTGCCCAATGCACTTTTTTTTAAGACAATTGATTCTAGATATTTAATCCGTATATCTTGGTCTTGAATTAATTTTTTTGCCTCCGTCAACTCTGTCTGTTGCTCAGTAATGAGTTGTCTATCAACTTGCTTAGTCTTCCATGTTTTATCAACATTAAAGAATATTATTGGAGTGATATGCCCTCCAATAGCCCTCACACGGCCACTATGTTCTGATGAATTGAGTGCTTTGGTAAGAATGTCTTCTTTTGGCCCTACTATTTCCAGTTTACCAGAATGCTTTTGTTTAATGAAGTCATCCTGTCATCCAAATGAAAACAATAATATACTTTGAAGTATTTAATCAAAATACAATAATTGAGTTGTATGTATAATTCCTCACAATCTGGTCGACTGTTTGTTTCAACTCATCACAATCGAATTTTCCTTCTTTATTCACCCTTCCCTTCTTCCAAATAATTGCTCTGTTGATTTCTTCATCCTCACATAATTCACCTGCCTAAGAATAAGACCAAATGAAAGATATATGACAAATAAGAATGGTTATTAAATTGTTGATTTAAACTATTGAAATATACTTACTATTTCTTCAGCGTATTGCGCATAGCCTTTACGAGCAAGGCGATGAGGGTATTTATTCTTCTTTCTTTTCTCCTTTTGTTGATCACTTAGTTGCTAGTCAAGTGAAACAAAAAAAACTTAGTTGCTAGTTTCTCCTTAATGTCTACTTATTTATGAAAGAACAAAAAAAATTAAACTTACAATGAAGTCGTCGGATATGCGAGTAAGGACGAAAGCCATCCAATCTTCTCTTGCAATCCCATAGCCACTCGGTGGTTCATTCAATTCTTCTGGTTTGTCTTTGTTGTTAGCGATGAATGTCTGAGTGAGATGGGATTTAAACTCACGCCACTTGTTATTTGTCGAACTCAGACATCCCTTCTTCCAGGTTGGGGGAACAGCATATACAAACTACAAAACACAAAATTGGAAATTTAGTAAAAAAATAAATCACATATCATAACACTATGAATACTAACACTTGAACAAACAAACTAACTTACATTAACAGATTCCCATATCAGCTCTTTAACTTCTTTTGGAATTGTCTTCTACGTCTTGTAAGTAATCTTGACTTTTTCTCGTGCAAGCAGACCAATATAACTGCATTTTAATAGCGGCATCTTCCACTGGTAGTCCAAGTTTATTAAATCTTACCTTCTTTCTAATTCCCAGAACTCTTAGTTTAGCAAGCTTGTCAAGATGTGTACGCCCTCTATAACTTCTGGTTGTTTCTGTTTCAGTAGATTCCAAAATTTTGGTGGATGTAGAGACCTCTTCTTTGCCCTTTTCCGTGATTGAAGCCTATCAATCGCAATATAGAATAATTGCATTAATACAACTTCACCAATTACTGATGGAAATATATAACTTACCTGGTTTTTGGTGGATGTAGAGACCATATCTTCTTTACTTGAACTAAAGCATACTAAAACTAAAGCATAAAAACATGTTTAAACTTGACATGCTTATGCTTATGCTTTAAATACATTCATGCTTCTACTAAACTTGATGATGCATAATGCTTATACTTATAATACTTTGAAAATAATATCTCAATCTACAATGGGCCCGACAAAGTATCATTGCGCAATTATGGAAAGTCGGGGTAGCTAGCCACCGAGTTTCCGCAGGCCTTTTGCCTGACTAAGGGCAAGGCCTTGTGCCTTGTACTATCCCCTAGATTTATTTCGGGCCTTGTGTCATAGATATTTTGCCATAAAAGTAAAATATTTTTCTTACTAATAAGCTATTATTCTCTTACTACTTGCTAGGGGCCTTGTGCCCGTATTCATGTTTTATTCCCAAAACTAGGAGGGAATTAACTTGTTAAACTTGAATACTAAGAGAATAGTTTACTTACTAAATACATGCATATTCATGTCATAGGAAAATCATATCTAATAAAATTCCTAACATGAAATTACTAAAGCATGTATAACTTTCTTATTAAAACATGCATATTCATGGCCCTGATATTATTCAATGGATGTGTAAGCTCTTGGAAGGGATTCCAGGATCAAGCCAAGGAAGAAAAGAAGATACTTGGATGCGTGATCTCCCTGATATTATTCAATGGATGTGTAAAACTAGATGACTATAACTGAAATATGTCAAAGTACCATGATCTCACAAGGATCTACATCATAAACTGCAAAAGAAAAAGAAAAAAAAACATACCTCACCATATACTTGCAAATTTATGCTGAAGGTGAAAGCTCCTCTCCCATTGTTCGACTAAGAGAATCAGGCATACAATAAGATCATCACCACAAGGAGCAGGACTCATCAATCTGAATATGAATGACTGCGACAGTTAACCAAGAGAGAGATCACGCAGTACAATATCAATTTTTATACACGCATTGATATAAAGTAAAAAGGATATGTAACATGCCTAAGAGATCATGACAGGAAATATCAGGTTAAGGTCAAAATCGTAGTGCATGGACAAACAGAGAAAACAGATAGTAGCCACACTCAGTTGTCATTGAAGAACAAAGTATTTGCATTAAATATGATATCTAGTGGACTGTTAACCACCAGACAAGATGGTTAAATAGACAACTTTGATTCAGGTATTGACAACAATTGCGGTAACTCACGAGATTCAGGAATTTCAGGAAATACGATCTGAAACCAGCAACATTTGTGATGTGGCTTCATTGTTGCCATTGCCTCTTGATTCGCTCAAGTGCTCCTAGATGAATACTGTTATCTTTAGCATCGGCTTTGTGGTCAGCATCCAAGGCATGCTTGTTTGCCAAATCTCCAAACACAGAAGCAGGAACATCCTTCTGAGAAATTTCAATTTTCTCGTCATCTGAATCACTCTCCTCGGGCAACTCAATATCTTTGATGTTTGCAGTCACTTGCCTAACGCCATCCAACTGTGATTCAGATCCAGCACTGACAAAACTCACTATCCGGATACCATCCTTAGAAGGGAAATTGCTGGTTACAGGAGCCAACTGCCTTTCTAGAGCAGCCATTTCATCCTCTGGGACACCTGCACGCTTCGGTGTGTCCACAGCTTCCTCCAAGTTCATTTTTTGATCATTTTGCATCAAGTACTCAGGCAGGATGACATATGTCTGTCAGAGACAGTGTCAAGTCAGAAACCATATAAAGCTAAATATCTACCAACTCAGCCTCAACAACAGAAATAGAAATTACCTGGCTGTAGCTCACAGAAACACTACGACTTATACGAAGTTTTTCCCCGAAGGTGTCCTCATTACCATGCTGAATCTCAAAATCTTTCCATTTTTTCAAGAAATCTGGATCAGAACGTGGATCTGCAAACTGTGAAGCAAAAACATAGATGGCCTGTGCACGATCTATTTCTCCAAGGTTCTTTTCCAATTCAGCATACTTCAAGCATATTTTCTTGGCATCATTATCACGCAGACCAGATTCAATGGCTTGCTGGAGAAGCAGAAATATGAAGTTAAGCAAAGATGCAATATTGAATAAGAAGACGACACAAATTAAAAGATCCAATTTAAACACAAAAGCATGGTGACAACAAAAATTATTCTCAATTATCATATGACATACTAAAATATTAACATTCTAAGATAGCCTATGTTAATTAGATTAGTTATGTATATCCAAGCTAAAGTGTAGGGATACCAAAAAAATTTACACAGCAGTAGGTAGGTAATCAACCAGCGCCCATATTGTACTACTAGAAGTACCCTTGCCGGATAATGTATTAGTTCTCAATCAAAGATACTACCCTTGGATTTAAGAATTATTCTGCATTTAGCAAGTCCTTACCTGTGAGCCATGAATTATTGATGCTTCTAGAAAGCAACAATGATAACAAAGCAAAGAATTGACCAATATCTCAGATTGGATGCCTCAATTAACATCTGCAGATAAATCTTGTTAAGATTCAACAGGAAGAGACAAAAAAAAAACAAAAACCAACCTCGTATATCTCCCTAGTTTTTGTAACACCAAATATTGAAGCTGCCCTAGCTATATAAATCTCATACATGCTCAATTTCTCACTGTCAGGGACAGTCTTCACCAATTACTGATGGAAATATATAACTTACCTGGTTTTTGGTGGATGTAGAGACCATATCTTCTTTGCCTTTTTCAGTGATTGAAGCCTACAAATGTACATGCAAGATAAATGAACATTCAAGTGCATACAAATGTACATGCTCGGGTATACTAATGTACATTGAAGTGCATGCAAATGAACATTCAAGGGCATACAAATATACATGCAAGGGCATAAAAATGAACATTCAAGGACATACAAATGAACATCCAAGGACATACAAATGAACATGAAAAGGCATATAAATGAACATGCAAGGGTATACAATGAACATGCATGACAAATAAACATTCAAGTGCATTCAAATGGACATTGAAGTGCATGCAAATGAACATTCAACGGCATACAAATGTACATGCAAGGACATACAAATGAACATTCAAGGACATACAAATGAACATTTAAGTGGCTACAAATGTACATTGAAGTGCATACAATTGAACATTCTAGGACTTACAAATGAACATTCAAGTGGATACAAATGTACATGCAAGGGTATACAAATGTACATCCAAGACCATACAAATATATATTATATATTAATTAATTGATATAAATATATATATTAGATATACATATATTTATTAATAAAAAAACGTGAATAATTAATATATATATATATATATATATATATTAGTATTAATTAAAGTGATATAAATATATATATTTATTAATAAAAAAATGTGAATAATTATTATATATATAAAAGTTATATATATATACAATAAGTAAAAATTTAAATATAATATATAGATATTATATATAAATAACTTGAAGCACAAGAAAATTATATTCAATGGTATAAAAGGAAAGTTTTCTTCATGAAGGGAAAATAGGAAATTTTAAACCTTTCTTAGCATAAAAATTTATATAGATCAATTAGAGTAAATTTCCAAGGAGTTATTTAAGGAAATTTAAGGCATGAATAAGTTTATAAAATTTTTATAAGGTTTGGATGAAAATTTTGATGGGTTATTTATGGAAATAATTAAACATGAGGAAACAAGGAATATAGAGAGGAGAAAAGGAGAGAATTTCTCTTCCATGAAAATTTAAGGTAAACCTCTCCATGATGAGAACAATTTAGAAAGTTTTAAGGATGATTTTTCATGAAGCCCAAGGTATAGGCTAACCCCTCATTAGTATAAATAGAGGGCCAAGAGAGAGGAAAAACTTGCATCTCTCTCTCTCTTTCTCTTCCTCTTTGGTGGCCGCCCCCCCTCCCTCTCTTCTCTTCTTCTTCATCTTCGGAGCACGTGGAGGTTCTCTTCTCGCGGCGACTCGAGGAAGGAAGGCTAAGGAGTTCTTGCGAGGAGTTATATTTTTATGCGCGGGGATTTCATAGAAGCTAATATTCGCGTTAAGTCTTCGATTTCTTCTCTACCTAAGCTTAGGAAACTAGTGAGTAAATATCACAATAAGGTAAGATCATCGCTCCCTGTAATATGAGTAGCTTTCGAGTTTTCGATGGTTTTCTACGATATGCTTTCTCTCTCTCTCTTTTGTGAGGATGATGTTATTTTAGGCATGCTAAGTTGTTCTTGTCATGATAGAATCTATGTTAAGCATGATGTTTCTATTCATTTCATGATGAGTTTTTATGGAAAGCACGTTGAGTTTTGATTTCTATTTTTAGCATGATAAGATGTCTTGAAGAGCATGCTATGATTTGTTGAAATAGAATTTTATGAAAGATGATATTTAAGAAGCATATTATGTTTACTCTTGTCATGATAGATTTATGAGTAAAGAATTCTTTTATGACTTATATGTAAACAAGCATGCAAAGTAGTACCCATGTTACCAAGTTTACTTACCCTAAAGGAGATGAGAGTAAAACATGGGTAGGTGCTAAGTAGCTGCACCAAGAGCATGTTAAGTAAAGGAAAGTATTTTACTTTTAAAGGACGAGTATCAAAGGGTAAGGCACAAGACCTCTCAGTGCCATTTTAGGAATCGAGGGTAAGGAACAAGGCCTCTAAGTGCCCTAGATTTCCCTAACGAGGTTCGGTGGGTCGCTCCCCCGGGTTTTGTTAAGCGCGCGCAAAGGGATACTTCGTCGGGCCCTAAACCCTAAATTGCAGAAAATAAAAGAAAGCATGTAAAGAACTTAAATACTTTCTTACTTGAAGACAGCGAGGCTGATGCTGGTGTGTGTGTGTGGCTGGAGAATGGGAATTCCTCTGATACCAACCTGTATCGTCCGCCCTTCTCTCTCTCTAGGAGCGGGGTTACTTAACTTACTTTCTCAAATTGCTACTACTAAATTTAGCAACAATAAAAAAATTTCTTTTAAACTAATGCGGAAAACTTCCTTTACTTAAACAGTTCATGCTTCTCTTAGACATGAACCACTTTTGACTTTACCTTTACTTAACTTTTCATGCACCGCACCCTCCCATAAGAGTACACGGATGCAAGGGAGCAATGGCTCGAAGCTCGGCACGAACCCCAACTTGATTCGGCCTTAAAACTGATTTTGGAAACTGACCTCGATCGACTGAGGATCAGCTCGGTCGACCGGCTCGATCGACTGAGGCTTGCCTCGGTCGACCGGGCAGTCAGCCTGCCTCGGGTACGCCACTTCTCGGTTGACTGAGGACTACCTCGGTCGATCGGCTCGGTCGACTGAGGCTTACCTCGGTCGACCGAGCAGTGGCATTTTTGCGCCCAGACCTGCTCTGCTCGCCTGCTCGGTCGACCGAGCTCCCCTCGGTCGACCAAACTGGGGTCTGAAACTCTGATAAGAGAGTTTCAGAAATTATAAAACTCTCCCAAACACACCCAAATCAGTTCTAAACTCATAACCAACATTCAATAAACATTCTAAAGCATTTCTAACATTATTGAGCATGCAATGGAAGCAATTTATAGTACTTAACTCATGAAAATGACTTCTCTTGACAATGTATCACGATTTCTAAACTATGTATCAAAATCACGAGCCAATCATACAATTGCCTAGTTCTTTGGCCTAAAACAGTATCCATACTAATTAAAATGACATGTAATCTTAACTGATGACAATTCTCATAAAATTAGGGATCTAAATCAACTTGGCATGCGGAACTAAAATAAAGGGACACAAGTTTGTTCATCTAAATTCATATAAAACTAAAACCCAAACAGACCTTGGTCTACCAGGGGATACTTCAATATACTTTAACTTCTCTTTGGGGATCCCTAGGCTCAGTACCATCTCAATGCGCGTACCCTATTAAGTTGGGATAGCTATCCACCAATCCTAATAGAGCAGACCTTGGTCTACCAGGGCCAAGACCTCGGAATTGGACACCTGGATTTGGTTTATTGACAACCTCGGAAGTCGGGTACTGGCCTTAATAAAATAAAATACCTTATCTTTACTTTCTTTAATGCCTTGACATTTTTACAAGCACCTTGTGCGCTAAAACCCCTAAAGTTTCGACTTTAGGATTTTTAATAAGGCCTCGGCCTTCTTCTTTCTTTTAAAACTTTTCTTTTTCTTACTATTAACCCTAAAACTCATATAGGGTACTTAATTCATGCATAGGGAGTAAATAATGCACCTAAAACCTTTTCTCAAGCATATAAAACGAAAATTCTGCATTTACGAAATTCCTATGATAAAACTCGACGGAAAACCGCCTCTTACTGCAGGTGAGTAGTACTTACATCGATATCTTGGACTTACAACCAAGAACGGCGTCGGAGGTTCCGGAGAAACTCGGAGTCTCGGAGATTTCTTCGCGCTCACGCGTTCCTCTCGTCACGGGGATTCCGAATATCGGAAAATCTCTCGGAGGAGAGCCTTGGCCGGCCACCGGAGGAAAGTTCTAGGGCTTGGTGTGGTTTCGCCCAAGAGAGGAGAGGGATCGGGCGGATGGTGAGGAGGAGAGGAAGTTGCCGAATAAAAATAAAAGAATCACTTAAGTTCTTCTATTTATACCAAGGGGTATTTCGGTTCAACTTACTACTTAAATATAATTTGTTCTATTTCTTTTCAGCACACCCCTGCTGGGGCTCCTGGCCATCGTAAACAACTTAAGTTATTCTCTTATCGAGAGGTTGTGGGTTCAAACCTCGGTCAGGCTTATTTTTGCCGAAACTTTATTTCTTTTACTAAAAATACTAAACAGACTCAAAAAAAATGCAAATAAATACTCTAAAAATTTCTAAAAATCTCTAAAATATTTCTAAAGCATTTATAATCGTTTCTAAGCATTTTTAGAATTTAAAACAAGGAAATTCGGGGTGTTACAGTAGGTACTCCGTATTGGCTGTTTCACGGTGTGGCATCAACTTCACGGTAGCTGCTACAAGTATGTAATAAAATGGCTGATATATATAAAATGTTGTCGCCTGCCATGATCATGTTTTGCTAGTCCTATCTAAAGTGAACAAAAAATAAAATCAAACATGATGCTTTTCTAACCTGCCATGATCACATTTTGCTACAGCATAATGGAATGAAGAATGTGTTTAGATGTAGTAGCGTGTGGCCTCGTAATTGCTTCAAAGTGTTGCAGCTTGTGGGCCATTAGTTGACCATGTTAAAAACTCAAATACTCAAAAACTTATACTAACTTGATAACATGTTAAAAACTTTGAACATGGTTTTTAAAACAATAAACATTCATAGTTCAAACTCTTAACGTGCGGAAAATAAACTAATGTTCGAAACTTTAAAAGAGAACAAACTTAAAACTTAAAGCAAGTCTTGGATCTTTATTTCACAGTTCCGCCGCCACAAACATCAACCTTCAATCCGCTACCTCCTTAGCATATCATCCTTTCCTTTCCTTTATCTGCAGTATGAGTAAATGCAATCATAAGCGAAACGCTTAGTAAATTCATCATCTATCTCACAAATCCTCGGAAAACATTATTATGATGCTTCATGATTAAACATGGGATGGTCTATAAGGTTCATAACTACTCCTCTTACTACAGGATGCTTACCTAGCCAACACTTAGATCCGGCTCTACCCAAACTTTTTTGGTTCACCCCAACATTACCCACTTGTCCGACTGTTGCTAAGCAGTTTTTGGATATCAAACGGACCTCCCCAGATGGTAATCTTAATGTGGCCAATTTACCTTCTTTTGCTATCAGTTTCACTACAGCACCTGCTGCTCTAGCTAATTGTCCACCCTTTCCAAGTGTAATTTCTATGTTATGTATGGCCGTGCCTAAGGGCATATCGGTTGAAGTGGATTCTTCTTTTTTCTCAATAAAAACCCCTTCCCAAACTATACAAGCTTCTTCCAAAGCATACGGCTTTCTAGATGTATATGATGATATCTAGACAGATGGATCTTATATAAATCATATGATGAAGTACCACATGAGTGGATATATAGGAATCCAAATCCGTTGAATCACTCATGTTATGATCTTCTACATCCTAGGTCTCCCCGTTCCATCATCTAGCTTATGTTCTTCATGTAGCATTCAGACCGAATGACTCTATGAAATTACGTCGATACTTCCACATATTATCGGTAACGTAGGAGACATCTCTCTTTTTTCCCGGGGGTATCTTAATTACCATTGCTTAGCTTTCAATTCGCCTCTGACCATCAAATTAAATGTGAATAACCCGTCCTCCTCTCTTTGAAACAAGGGGCGCTTCCGGTTCTGTGCGTGCTTCAAACAATTTTATCTTCTCCATATTACCATATATCTAGAGTCAATAATTTTCGATGATGAACTACTGAACTCAATCACTTGCTGCCGTTACTCAAAAATTTTCTGTTGAGGTCTATCCCGTAGAGGTGCTCATATTGGATCAGTGATCGATTTCTAGGTTTCGTCGTAAACATAATTGGTTACTTCCAATTACGTAAATCAATAGTTTAAACCGCACTCCAAGGTAGGGCATTTCCCATTGATATAGGAACTTCTGTACCAGAAACAATGGTATCTCCAATTATAGCCCCTCTGGGATGTAAAATATATCTCTTCTCACCATCCCCATAGTGTATGAGACAAATGTATGCATTTCGATTAGGGTCGTATTCTATGGTTACCTCAATGAAGCTTCCGATCCTTGCCTTCACAGATCTCAGAAGTACCCTAAAATCTGGATCTGGCCTTGCTTCCCAATTAAAGTCCACAGCAACTACAAGTCGAGTGTGAACTCAAAGCATCCCAATTGAAACCTACAGCAAAGCCCAATCAAAGAGCATAAACCAAAACAATTCAATGCCAATGGAGCTCACGGTAGCAAACTCAGATTCAACACCGAACACAACCAACCCTAACATCTTACCTAATTGTGACCGGCGAAGGAAAACTCAGTAGCCGGAAGAGGAGTGGTTTCCTCCCGGCCTTGCTCACGCGAAGGAGAAAGGGTTGGACTCCCTGTTTGCACGATGAGGGGGAGGCGATCGATCGATTCTCCCTTAGTAGCGTTTAGGGTTCGCAAGGGAGAAGGAAAATAGAAGGGTTCGGGAGTGACCTTGCTCCTTTCTTGGTCGCAGGTGAAGAAGGGGAGAGGGTCGACGTTGCTCCTTGGCTCGAGAGAAAGGGACAGAGGCGAAGAGGAGTGCTTTGCCTTGGCGTCGACTAGGGCACGAAGGAAAGGGCTTCGTCTTCCCTTGGTTGCCGTCGGCTTCCCTTGGTTGCCGCCGGGCGAGAGAGAATGAAAAGGAGAAGGCTGCGATCGTCGGCTTGGTGTGCGAGGAGGAGAAGAATCAGGAGAGGGAAAAGGCTTCAGCGGCCGGCTCTTGTGCGCGAGAGAAGGAGGAGAACCGGGAGGGTGAGAGGGAGTGGGAGTCGGGGAGATTTTTGGGATTAAGAGGCTCCATTTTGCTTCAATGGTGTACTAAATATCCAAATTCAAATATGTGTCTGAGAAAAATTGAGTATACTTGGCTTAGATTCAAGTATACTCAATTGGGACGCAAGTTATATTGATTAGGGTACATATCCAATTGACTCAGTTTCTACTATATATTTTCACGAATGAGCTATTTGAACTTACAGGTACATTGGGACGAAAGTTATGTATTAATTAGTATGAGCATGATACAAAGTCAGAAACTATAAGCACACTTTAGGGACATTTGTCCACTTGTTATTGGGGATATTTTGGCACTAACACATGATACAAAGTCAGAAACTATAAATACAACCATAAGTTTCCACTCCACAACATCAACTTCAGACAAACCAATTCTTGTACAAAACAGAACCATCAAATATAACATATACCTTATTTATCCAAATTTGTACTCAAGTTTCTGACAGATTTTGTCTATGAAACTCACAAATTCAACCAAAGAAAAATGAAGATATTGCAAAGTTACCTAACCAAGTTCATAAACATAATCATAACTGACACATGGTACAAAGTCACATAAACTATAACCATAAGTTTCCACTCCACAACTATAGTATATACTATAACAACTACACTCAACTTCAGACAGAACAATTCTTGTACAAAACAAAACAACCACAAATTTTTACTCAAGTTTCTGGCAGAATTAGTCCATCAAACTCACAATTTCAACCAAACTACATACAACATATTGTAAAGTACCTAACAAAGTTCATAAACATACTAATAACTGACACATGATACAAAATCACAAATACCATACATACAGCCATCAGTTTCGACCACACAACCATAGTGCACAATAATAACTGACACATGATACAAAGTTCATAAACATATTGCACCATTTTTTTCTGCCTCTAAAAACACCAATGCAGGCACCATTCAACCAGAACTAATACGTAAATCACCAATGCTTCCACTGATACATGTCTGCTTTCTCGAACGCAACACCCTGCTTGATTCCCCTTCTAGCAATCTCTTTTTCCTGTAGAAGTGTATATCAAAAAGTATCAGACTATCCATACAAATTATAGAGTATGATTACAAAAATAAAACCAAGTGTTTACAAAGAAATCAAACATACATAATTTTGAGCATAACAGCTAGTTTATAGCTTCTTTGCAGCTTCGCCTGTTGTGGCCTTTCTTATGGCAACGACTACACTTGGACGCACGTGTTTCAACTTGTGATGGTATTCTCTTAGTCCTCCTACGACCAGGCTGACTGCGAACATCTGGAGCATTGATTATATTTCCTTCATCAAGATTTGACTCATCATTGTCAACAGTTGGGATTGGATTAATAATTCCTTTGTATGCTTGGCGATACATTCCAATCTTGAAATACTGATCACAGAATTCATACAACGACAACGACTTTGACTCAATAGCAGCACAAGCATGCTTGCATGGAAGCTTAATGATCTGCCAAGCTCTGCACGAACAACTCTTATCAATTAAATCAACAGCAAAGGATTTTTCCCCATCAACTACCTCAAACCTCCAATTACATGACCGATGCACTCTCAACTTTCAGGATTCAAGATAAACACTAGCAATAACCTTCTCCTTTTTGGGACTTAATTCCTTAACCATCGCCATTGTTGATTCACGTCGCCGATGCATTATGTCCATGATTTGTATGCGTATGTGATCCACCATAGCCACAATAGGGAGATAACGAGCTGGTTTAACCCAATTATTCCAACACTCGGCCATGTTATTATTCATAACACCCCATCTATCTCCAAGAAATAAAGCATTTGCCCAACTTTGTGGCTGGGAATGTACAATAAATCCTATGGCAAGTGACATGGAGTCTATGATATTTTTTATATGGTGTTCATGCTCCTGCAAAGATGGAGCATATGCAGCTTTCTTGAATATCGAAGACCAGTATTTTTTGTTATGCTTTGGATAACTTCGCATTACCTATATTGACAAAAAAAAACTTTTTTATTCAAAACATGTATTAAAATTAAATTCAAATTCAAATTCAAAACAAAAGTAGGGTTTTAATTACCTGTTTCACAAAATTATCCACTAAATGTCTCAAACAATACGCATGGTGACTACCCACAAATAGTTGCTCAACTGCCTTCATAATCCCAGGGTGTCTATCGGAGAAAAATGTGAACTTATTGAATGGAATACTTTGATATGAAAGTAGCACACTTCTCAAAAGATAACAAAACCATTCCCAATTATCATCATTCTCTGCATCCACTACCGAATAAGCAATTGTGAAAAGATCATCATTGGCATCCTTCGACACAGCAACTAGGATACTACCTTTATACTTATTCTTTATATGAGTCCCATCCAAAAAAATCAACGGCCTACAACCAGTAACAAAACCAACTGCACATGCATGAAAACAAATGAATAGCCGTTTAAATTTATTAGTTATAGGATCAACCTCACACTCAGTAATACTGCCAGGATTTGTTTCTCGAATAGCATGACAATACCATCTTAACCTATCGTAGCATCTCGTCTCTGTACCATGAATATCATGCATCGCTAATTCCTTGCCTTTCCATACTTTGCGATAGTCTAACTCTACCCCATAATCTTTTTGCAAGTCTTTTTGAATTGTACAAGGGCGATAAAAGGGCTCTTCTCTCAATTTTTCTTTCACCACATTAGCAATCCAAGTTGCATCAGCTTTAGGATGTCCTCTAGTACGTAGATTATTCTTACCACATGTATGCTGCAGGTTACATTTTCGGATCCCAAATATACCATCTGCTTTATATTTTGAAGCATAAATTCTCCATCCACAACTCCTTTCACTACAAATAGCAATAACCTTCTCGCTGTCATTTTTTCTATATAAAAATGATCGTCTTGTAGCAACAGCATAGTTTTTAACACATCTTCTAAAATCAGCAGCATCCGTGAATGTTTGCCCTTCACCATGAATGCAATTAATCCAAGCATCTATAGTATTCGACAACAAGGTGTGTTCAATCTTCTCATCACTCCTAGATTGTGTCTGTTCCTCCTCAACCCTTACCAGTTTGATACGAAATTATTAAGATGAACCATACACAAATAAGTATAAAATAAGGGCATACCATACATACATAATGAAAGCTATTGAATTTAAATAAGATTAGTAGTGTCAAATAAACAATATCATATGCACTTATGCTAAAAGTAACATAACATATTATAAAAACAAAAATATAAAATGCTTACCTCTCCAAATTTAGGTTGCCAATGTATGCATTTTTAGTCTCTACCCTCAAATCGATCATACTGAGCTTCAAACACATATGAAGATGTATCATATTTAGGACATCATCATCGTCATTTAAAGTCACGTACATCTTATGCTGTGACGCTATGTATTGCAGAATCATAGATTCAGGAGTAATCTCCGCACATTTTTTGCCAAGACTCACAAATATATCCAGCAAACTACAACCACTGAAAATTGAAATTACAAACAACTCATTCTTGCACTTACAACTACCCAAAAGTGCAAGGTTGCAAGGCCCAATATCAGATTCCATTTTTCGACCTAATCCACAAAAATATAACATTTTAATCAAATATAAACTGAAGATCAATATTCATATAAACTGAAGATTAATGTAACACAATATTTTTTCTCCATCAACCAAATATTGGCCATCAACTCAAAAATCAATCAAAAACATACGAAAATCCCACAATCAACCAACAACTAAACGCAAATCTCATTGAATACACATAATAAAAAAAAACAAAATGTAAATGTCATGGAATCATTCAATCAAAAAAGATCAAACTCAGACTCACTGATAAAGGTGTGTTCGCCTCTTTAAGTTAGGGCTACAATGCGAGGCGTTACTAGTTTGGGTTGCGGGCGGAAAAATGAGCTGAAAAATTGTGATTCCCTCTTTGAGTTACGGCAAGAAGGCGTGGCGCTACCAGTTGGGGCTTCGACCGGAAAAATGAGCTGCAAAGGTGTGATCGCCTCTTCGATTTTGGCTTCCGATGCCTCAACGTCGGCTTTGTTCGTCAGATTTTAGAGAAGGAACACGAAGGTGAGTTAGGGCAGGCAATGCAGTTGGTGGTTCGAGCGGAAACTTTGAGCTACGTACATATAAGTTTTAATTAAATTCATGGGCAATTAGGTAAATACACATTTTCAAGGGAGTTGCAGTTGGGCATCAGGTTTTGGCAGGGAGTTGAAACTCATTTTCTCTGACCTGGGGACTGAATGCAGATGTTGACCTGCTATGAGGGATTTTAAGCCAATTTCCCGAAAGAACAATCCCTTATTACATTTTTTTCCTCTTTTAAAATTGACTTCTTTTGACTTAAATTACTTAGAATATGATTTCAACTCAATTTTCCCCCTATTTTATCTCAATTTCACTAAATTAATATATTTACCAAATGTATCCTTCTAAAGTATTTGTTTTTCTAAAATAATCCATTAACTTTTTTTTAGATATATATCCCTGTAAAATAAACCGGCGGTCAGAAAACCGGAGGCAACGGGGCCAATGTAAGTTCTTTCAGATTCCCCAAACCCTTCTTCTTCCCCGTGTTTTGCCGTGTCCAAGATGGTACGTAATTGTTCCTTCTTCCTCGTTTTCTGCCGTAACAGTGTGTATTGTTTTTCTGCCGCAGGAGGAGGCGACAACAATGACCTATTCCCGGAACCAGCGGCAGCAACAACCAGAGGTGACAACCAGAGGCCACAACCAGAGGCTCAAGGTATTCACTTCTACTACCTGTGTTTTAAGGTATTGAAAGCGGCCTTGCTTGAGACGAGAGCCAAACTGCTTCTGAAAGGCGGACTGTTTGACAGTGGTGAAGAGCTCTGTAGAACTTGCATTAGCATAAGGACGGTGATGCTGGGACATAAAACATTAGCAAAGTTAGCAAAGTTAGTCAGGATGAGGAGCAAGATTTGATTCTTTTGTTTTTGAGGACATCTGAATAGGATTATGAACATCATTTTGCCGACAATAGTAGTATCATTCTTTATTTCAGTCACGAAACAAACATTAGCCTTAGCCAAAACATTAAATCAATGAGCACAAAACATTTATAGAATGCATTCCTCAACATTAGCAATTTAAACTGTACATTATAGCTTTTCAACATTAGTTATCAGACCTAGTTCTCCAGCAACTCCAAAATGAAACTGATTCCAGGATACTCTATTTGTAGAATTACAAAATATGGACTAGAGAAGAATAAAATCAACCCTTGTAACTTGATACAATGCCATAAAGAGATTTTTCAGTTTAACTCTGGTTCACACCTCAGAATGAATTAACATCTCAGAGCTTGAATTCTTACTGCCCTGCTCAAAAACTATAAATTCATTTAGCACCTTGTTCAGATTCTTGCATTCATTAGTGTAAGTTGTATTTAACTCCCAATTCCAGCCGGATTGAGTTCTTTCTACTTCTAAGCCAGCTTCAAAAATTTTTTTACTGAAACTCATTTGGAACATACATTAATTCTACTTGAGTTCAGTTTGTATCATAAACAGATTTTTCCAGCCAAGAAGTTTAGCTCAGGATGAACATTACTGCATTTTAGTTTAACATACAGCTGCACACATTAATTTTCAGACTATAAAATCCCATGTTACTGACTTGGTTCCCGAATGATAGATGCTCTATATGGAATTACTACACATTGCACATCCAGTTTATACGCTACATTGCATTTCAGCGCTTTTGGCAAACCACTTCACAAATTCTAAAACTGTTGAGTAATGTTTCTTCACATACCTTAGCAGTAGGATTGTTCAACATTTTCACAGCATTAATTCTGATTTTTGCTCAGGAACAACTTCCAACTTCACAGCTCAAATTTTCAACATATAATGATTCAATTAATGCTAGTCTAGTAATCATTTCCATACAACTTGGCACATAAGTTCTAAACTTATGCACTGTAGTTATAATCAGTACAACTCTGATTTTTTAGATTCAGCTAGTCTCTAACAATTATAGCTCATGTTTTGGACGAGTTCCTTTCACAAAATATCTTTTGCAATTTAATTCAGCAACAATCAAATGGCATTGACGAATTTTAAATGCTCCATTTGAAACTTTCACTAATTATAGCTTTCAATGTCAGAAATTCAGCTCCCCAGAACCAGTTTACAGAGTTCAGCAGCTCAAATTCTTCAGTTTGAATTCACTGAGTAGTAGTTTGCTTCTTCAATTCCATATTGTGTTCAGATTGTATTTTAGATAGAAATTTACATCAAGAAGTGAAATTAGCCATGATACTAAAATTTTTTGTAACTCCATTTCAGATTAAGGGTGTCAAGAAACTGAGTTCAGAAATGTACTTTGCTTATTTCTTCACAACTTCAGTAATGGGGACGTTGGGTACTTCAATTTGAATGCTTATTGATCAAAACTTGCATCCCAAAGCTTGGCACGAACAGTTCTAAGTTGATACACTGCAATTTTTAATGTTCATCAACAGTTTCGGACAGAACAACTTCACTTTGTTATAACACTCAGTAATTAAAGAATTTCTCTAAATGTTTTGTGCTCATTGATTTAATACTTCAGACCTCTTCACTATTCTCTTTTTTTTATTTAAATGAGCCAACTATTATTGAACTTACTTAATTCCACCTGAACTCCCAGTTGCCTCTGCCCAAATTCAGTTGTAAAGTTTGAAAACAAATCTTCAAGGATTCCTACCATTCTGCCACTTAACCAAATTGCACAAAACACTCTTAGTGATGAATTAATTAGCTTAATTTTCAACTTTTCATTTTCTTTTTGTTCTGGACAGAATTGTGGCATCAAGTTTGAGCTGTCCATGATACTAAATTTGAATTGCAGCTATTCACTTATCAACTTCAGATTTAATGGAATCAAGAAGTTGAATTTCAGGAATAATCTTCACTGTTTTTCACCTTCTTCACAGCTTAAAACATCACATGGTAGTAGAATTGTGGGGATAGAATTATGTTAATCAAAGAAAAATGACTTAGTTATTCTGTGGGGATATTGACCACAATCAGATCCTTCCCCATGAGCCTAAGCACGGGAATTGCTGCAGACATTAAAGGATCTGATGAATCTCTGTCAGTAAGATCTTGATCAGAGTAGTCCATTTGAGGATTAGGCAAAAATGATCCTGGAGGTGCAGGAATGGTTATGGGTATGGCCTCCAAAAAGCTATTTTCTTTCCTGCCTTCAGAATCCATTGAAACCTTGGTTCTGCAGTAAATGCCAAAATCCTCAATACTACCAAGTGAATCTGATAATTGCAGTAAATTAGGATCTGTTCTGGCTTGATCTTTTACAAGTGAATCTGATAATGTACGATGATTATTGGATAGCTCGATTTTGTTTTCTACTTCAAAATTGGAATCTTTGGTAGTATGCTTCTTCTTCTTGTTCATCAATATTACCCTTGGCTGTTTGGAATTATCATAGGAAGGGATGCTTTGCTGCTGTCTTAGCTCAGAAGAACTGCTTCTTTTTATTCTGCCTATGCTTTCACAAAATACTATGTAATAGTGTGTATTGTTTTTCTGCCGCATGAGGAGGCGACATTGGTGTCCCGGAGGAGGCGACAACCAGTCGCGACAACCAGAGGCAACAACCAGAGGCTCAAGGTATTCACTTCTACTATCTTCTGGAATGATTTCTTTTTGGTTCCATCACTATGTTGCTATTGTCTAGAATATATTTGATGGGTCCATGGTGGTTCTTTTTTCATGTAAATGATGATATTTACTAGCTGTACAATCTTGTGAATTTCTTGATTATCAATCATTATTCTGGTCATCTTCAGATCCTCCTGTTTTTTCCTATGTACATTTTAATGGGTTCTATGCATTTGTGTAATTTTTGCATTTAGATGTATTCTATAGCTTGGCTGTTTCAAGGTTTTCTTTCTTTAGATCATTATTTGAAATTATTAACTGGAATTCATTGCTTGTAGCTTGGCTGTTTCGAGGTTTTCTTTCTTTAGATCATCATTTGAAATTATTAACTGGAATTCATTGCTTGTTTCAGAACCCATTGAAACCCGACCGAAGAGAAAAAAAGATGATATCTTTCAATGCAGGACTTCACCGGCAGGTCTATGGAAATTTGTCCGAAAGCTTAATGAAGCACAAAGAAACGCTGTGCGGGAAATTGGATTCGGATCACTTCTAACGTTGGACCTTTCTCATTGCTCGACGAATATCGGTCTGTACATAGTTCGTAACTTTAACTACAAACAGAGAGCGTTGGTTCTTTAAGACGGTCAGAAGGTGTTCATTGATGAAGAGGATGTGCAAGCTATACTTAACCTCCCCAAGGGAAGTATCCAGATTGTAGAGTCAATGGGTAATGACAAAGGAGACACCGCCGAGTACACCGACTTCTTACGTTGTTGGAGGAGAAGATGGAACATCAACGAGGACTCCGGTGCTCCAACTACAAGCACGCTGGCACAAACGATTCTCAGCAAGGACTACGCGGACGATAATTTTAAGGTTGATTTTGTAGTATTCATGGTGTCAAGTTTTATCTGGACAACCCAGAACCGACAGTGCAGGTATGTTCATGTCTCGTGTTCACTTTTTGGTCATGCAATCCATTTTGCTTGAACTTAGTTGTCGGTTGTTCTCAGGTTCAAGATTCTACGATCGTTGATGGACGTGGATGGGATTAAGAACCTAAACTGGTGCCAGTTTGCCCTTGAAGGACTTGTAGACAGCGTGAAGAAATGGCAGGCGAATGAGGAATCATTCTTTCATGGACCATTAACGTTACTGCTGGTACAATTCAGTTTAGGACTTTGATTTAAAACTTACTCTGTTCACATGTGAAATGCACATGACTTGTTGCAGCTTTGTTACGTGGATCGAGTCGAGTACAAGATATCAAGGCCGGGAGATCGGATATTCCCTATTATAAGCTGCTGGAATGACCACAAGTTATTAGAAAGGTTGAATATGGAGTGGAATGAGAAAGGATTCGGGCAGGGGAGAGCAGTTACAGGGATTACAATACCAACACAACCGCTGCGCATAGATACTGCGGTAACCTCCGATGTGTTAATTGTTAGAAAGCTCCATCTTCTTTTCAATGATAATGTATGTTCATTTGCAGACTTTGGATTCAACCGTTGCTGAGGCAATGTCCAGTCTCAATGTTGTTGGCCTGCAATGGTTAAGAGTAGTAGGCGAGTGCAGCTCACAATCCCCCACGCTGGTCGATGAAGGAGTAGAAAGACTTGCAGCAGGGATGGACGTTCGTGGGCTGGAAGTGTTGCAGGACATAATATCGAAGGTGAAGGTCATTCAAAGTAGGACATCTGAGGAAGGCCACAACGTCGAGTCTGGAACGCCGGTTGAGACCACGAGGTTGAACATGCCAGAAGAAGAAATCCCAGCGCTAATGAATCTTCCAGCTGCATCAAATCCCGTATTTCATGAGTGAACTAAGCACATTGAAATTAATTACCATTTTGCTCGTGAAAAAATTCAACGAGGCTTGATCACTACAGGATATGTAAAAACTGAAGAACAACTAGGGGACATCTTCACAAAAGTTTTAAATAGGGTCCGGATTGATTATCTTTATAACAAGTTAGACATGATTAATATCTATGCCCCAACTTGAGAGGGAATATTAGCTATATAAATATATATTCTAATTTGTATTTTATCTAAAATATAAATTACTCCTTAAAATAGAATTCTAATTTATTTTTTAAAATAAAGCTCTAACTTTGTATATAAGTAGACCTTATATCTTATAACTTTTATGTAGTGAGAATTTTTTTATTGTAATAATTATCTATTTACAAAGATCCGATGGAAGCGTCCAGATCTTTTTGGCTACGTTCTTGCTCTTGCCATTGTTATGGACATGCTTCAATTCCATATCTTCACTATTGGTTGATCCAATTCTTTACAATCTTATGGTAGCATTTTGCATCTCCATAATTTTCTCTACTGTCCTTTTATTATACTGATATTCAGATCATGTCTGGACTTCTGATTATTATTGTTCTGACAATGAGGAGTTCCATTGGCTAATTAAGTATGGAAAAACTTCGTTTTTTTAAGTGTTATTGATAATTGCAGGATTTTTTTTACTCAATTATCCTACCAAATTAGGTTGACTAGGCAAAGATGCGAGTTTAATGCTGTCTTGTTTAAATCTTAGTCACTTTAACTGTTCTAGCCTGCACTGGAAAATAAAATGACATTCAGCACCATCTTTTAAATTTTATATATCTATTCTGCTGTTATGCAACTGTTATGTTATCTCAATGAATTGGCACAGTAACACATGAACAAGACTTGGCACAACACTACTCGGCACAAATAATCTATTCTATTTTATTGATTGTCATTGTATCATTCGTGTCAAGTATATAGTTGTGTTCTCTTCTTGGTTTTTTTTTCAACTCATTCCTACTTCCCCTCTAATTCTTCATTGACATCATACATCGTAAGATCGACGCAATACTGAAAAAGTATCAAAACTCGGGCATGCCTCAATATTTTAAACCTTGAATTAAATTAATTTTATTGAATTATGTTATGTTGATGCTCTACATGTTTCGTCATATGTTGAAATATCAAGATGATTCAAATGAAGTTTAGACATATCATTCTTACTTCAATGCTTGACAAGATGAATACGTATTAATCTTGCACCTTTAATTTTTTTTCCCCGACCTTAGTCACTTACAAAAAAAACAAGTATAGGAATTAGAAAACTAATTAAGTTACAAGATTTGAGAAAAAAATACAAGACAAGTTAATATTATTTGAGTTCATCTTGACATGTCCTACAGCATGCCAGGCATGTCAAGTGTGGGCACCAACAATATTTATTGATACAATCAAACATGTGACATATAAGAGATTGGTAGGTATGATACGAGATTTCAAATCATGTATCTTGTACTAGAGTATATTGGGAGGATCGCTTTACTTTCTTTGTTTATTTGTAGCCAAGGATATTGTCAACAAACCTTTGCTTCATTTCTCCTTTCTTGTAATGGTAGATTTGTTACTACTAGTAGAATACCTGGTCCATGTTAGTATCTTGTTCTGTTGCTCCTGCTGCTGCTTCTAACATTGGCAACCCTATTTCTTTGAATGCTAATGCACAATGTTGATCTTGAATTTGTTTTGGCGTGCATGCATTGTGTATTTTTATGGCAGTACTAATAGTTCTTTGTTTGCGAAGAGATATTTCATTATTCTATATTTGAATACGTGCAAATGCTTGTTTTCATATATTCATCATCTACGGACCAAAATCCAATGTGTCCCATGGCACATTCATAAGGTCCAAGGAACCCACTCCATGACCTAAACCATCCCAAATGCAATTGTAACTCACGACAACCGCAGTTACACAACCAAGCCTCACCTACCCACTCATCCATAACAATAGTAAATTTCAACAATTCACACCCACGGCAAGATAAAAATGACAGTACATGGATACCCAACAGAAATCAAGCTCCTATGGAAACATAAACCACAGCCCAATTGATCCAAAACTCAACCATCACAGCCACTCCAATTCAAAACACAATCAAACCCCATAGCAGCCAAAAACAGACGCTAAACCCTAAGGAGCTCACGACAACAACAAAATCAAGAAAACCCCATATCAGAAATCTAATTCAAGAAGAACAACACGACCAACGACCTGGAAACCATTCAAGATTGATACTGATAGTATCAAATCTTAGCTCTGATATCACGCAGAAAAAAACTTCACTCCCAACTCTAACCGATCAACTACGAATTCGTGAAATTAGGCGTGATCTCTTCTTCTGATTAACCCTCTTCAATCTTACAACCACCCCCTATGTAATTAGCAGACCGCCACCAGGAGCCGACCCTAGGTCAATCACGGCGATGGTGGCGTTAACAACCAGAACAAAGAAACAAATCAAGGAATTTGGGAGTAAACAAGACAACCCAACTGAGGCTTACCAAAACAAATATCGTTCGGCGATCAACTCCACAGCTAGTTGCGGTGTCGTTGCAAGGATCAGTACAGGTAAGTTTGCCCAGCGTCGGCGCTCAAAGGGGAGAGGAAGAAGAAGAAGAAGAAGATGATGAAGATGACGAAACCTGGCAACCTTTCCTTCACTGGCGTCGGCGACGACTTCACGTGGAGAGGAAAATCGCGAGGGTCGGAGGCAGTTTCTGCGTCGAGGGAGGAGAGGGAGTTTTCAGAGGAAAAGAAAAAAAAGAAAGGAAAAGAGGAGTTTTTTTTAGGTTTGACCTTTTTGCAAAGAGTAATGATATGCACAGTGAAAGTGAATGCTTCAGTGAAAATTTTGACCGTCAATCGACGGCACGTTCGACGCCCGATCGTCGATCGGACACTACCGGCGGCCTTCGGCCGCCGTCCCGAACCAAACTATACCCTGGGGGGCACGGTAAACCCGTCGGGGATCGCCACAATTGCGATCTCGCATCATTGACCGTCGATTTCGATGGGTTCACCGTTGTCGGCGATCCTGACGAGTTCACCGTCCTCCCAAGGTATAGTTTGATTCGGGACGGCAATCAGAGGCCGCCGGTGGTGTCCGATCGACGATCAAACATGTACACATTAACTACACGTCATTCACTATAATTTTTACTCTCCCAAATTCACTCTTCAAATCATTTCCCTTTTGCAAAAAGGCCTCTCGCCTTTTGTAAATTCATATCAAGCACTTAATTTTTGTTTTTTATGTATTTTAACCCCTCCAAATATTTATATTTAACATTCTCTCCAACTAATAAAATTTGGTTCTCAAATTTTGCTAGTAAACTACAATAGGTATTAGCAGCTTATATACATTATAATTACTGATTGCAAACCCACTATACACACCTCAAGTAAATAGATGAGGGTAGCGAGCTCTAATCGTATTCTCAAGCTCCCAAATAGCCTCCTCATCATAATGGTGTTGCCAACCAGCTTTGGTCAACCGAATTGTCTTGTTCCTCAACCGATGCTCCTTGTGATCCAATATCCGCATGGATATCTCCTCGTAAGTTGCATCTGGCTGAAGTATGATTGACACCTCCAATAAGACATGAGTAGGATCTGATATATATTTCCTCAGCATGGATACATGGAGCATATTGTGAACTTCAGCGAGAGAAGGCGGTAACGCCAGACGGTAAGCTACTGCTCCAATCCGCTCCAGAATCTGGAAAGGTCCAATGTAGCGTGGAAGTAACTTTCCTCGGAGACCGAACCTCTTTACCCCTTTCGTGGGTGATACCCATAAGAATACATGATCGCTCACGGAGAACTTCAAGGGTTTGTGTCTCCGATCTGCATAATTTTTCTAACGATCCTGAGCCTCTAACATCCTGCGTATGATAATATGGACTAGTTCTGCATCACGTTGAATACTCTGAGGCCCTAGCAACTGAGATTCCCCAACCTCCTCCCAAAGGGTAGGTGTCTTACAAGCCCAATCATATAACGCCTCAAACCGTTCCATCTAGATAGTCGAATGATAACTATTGTTGTAGGTAAACTCAACTAAGTGTAGGTGATCCTCCCAGCTGCCTTCAAAGTCCATAACACAGGATCTCAGCAAATCCTCTAATGTATGAATGGTATGCTCTAACTGTTCATCTGTCTGCGGATGAAAAGTCGTACTGAACCGGAGCTCTGTGCCCATGGCCTGCTGCAAGCTCTGCCAAAACCGTGAAGTGAAACACGGGTCTCTGTCAGATATAATACTCATCGGAATACCATATAATCTGATGATCTCACGGTAGTACAACTCTGCCGGTCTGTCCAGTGAGTCTGCCCTCCGAATCCCCAATAAATGCGCAGATTTGGTTAATCGATCAACGATCACCCAAATCACATCGTGCCTTCTCCGAGTCCTCGGTAACCCCATGACAAAGTCCATGGTGATATGCTCCCATTTTGACTTTGGAATAGGGATCTTCTGGAGTAATCCAGCAGGTCTCTGATGCTCGACCTTCACTTGCTGGCACACTAGACATCTAGCTACGAAGTCCGGGATATCTTTCTTCATATCGTTCCATCAGTAGGAACGTCTCAAATCTCAGTACATACGGGTTCTGCCAGGATGTATCGCAAACCAAGATCGATGAGCCTCCTGAAGCAACTCCTCCAAGACCGGATATGACTTAGGTACGCACAATCTCCCTCGAAAATATAGAATACCCTCGTCATCTCGTGTAAAGTCAGTCTATTGTTCTGAGGCTATCCGGCTACCTAGAAACTGCAAATGTTGATCATTGACCTGAGCCTTTCTGATACTCGTCCTGATTGAAGACTAAGCAACCATTTTCACGAATAACCCTTTCTTTGTCTGACCCTTCTCCTCCAGTCCCAACTCTGAGAAGCTCTGAACTAAGTCTGTGACCATAACCCGGTGGCAAGCTAGAGCACTCCGGGATTTTCTGCTCAATGCATCTGCAACCACATTAGTTTTCCCTGGATGATAGCTAATAGTGCAGTCATAATCCTTCAGGAACTCCATCCATCTCCCCTAACGAAGATTTAGCTCTTCTGAGTGAACAAATACTTGAGGCTCTTGTGATCCGTGAAAATCTCAAACGTGATGCCATACAAATGGTGTCTCCATATCTTCAGGGCAAAAATAATGGCGGCAAGCTCTAAGTCATGGGCTGGATAGTTCTTCTCATGCCCCTTCAGCCAACGAGAAGCATATGAGACTACTCGTCCGTGCTGCACCAACACTGCGCCCAAACCTTGATGTGACGCGCCAGTATATAGTACAAAATCATCCTCTCCTGAAGGTAACACCAAAACAGGCGCAGTCACCAATCACTACTTCAGCTCTTGAAAACTAGTTTCACACGCCTCTGTCCAAACAAACTTCGTTCCCTTTCTGGTCAGACATGTCAACGGTGTAGCAATGCTGGAAAATCCCTCAACGAATCGTCTATAATAACCAGCCAATCCGAGAAAACTACGCACCTTCTGAACTGACTTCGTCTACTCCCAACTGGTGACAACCTCAATCTTCTGGGGATCTACAGAGATACTTCTACTGGAAACTACGTGTTCGAGAAAACCCACAGAAGACAACCAAAAAACACATTTGCTAAACTTTGCATACAACTGCTCCCGTCGGAGCGTCTCCAGGATGATGTGAAGATGGCGTGCATATTCCTCCTTAGAACGGGAGTACACCAGAATGCCATCAATGAAAACTATGCCGAACTGATCTAGATACTCCAAAAATATCTGGTTCATTAGATCCATAAACACTGCTGGAGCATTGGTAAGCCCAAATTGCATCACCAAAAACTCAGTGTCCATATTAAGTGTGAAACGCTGTCTTCTGAGTCTCTGACCCTCAACTGATGATATCCAGAGTGCAGATCATCTTAGAATATATCGATATATCCTTCAACTAATCAAATAAATCTTCAATCTATGGTAGAGGATATTTATTCTTGATGATTACTACATTCAGCTATCTGTAGCCGATGCACAATCTCATAGAACCATCTTTCTTCTTCACATATAACACTGAAGATCCCCATGGTGGAATGCTAGGACGAATGAATCCTCTATCAAGCAACTCCTGAAGCTGGACCTTTAGCTCACCCAACTCCTTAGGCGTCATGCGATATGAATCCTTTGATGTCAGTGATATCCCCGGAATCAACTCAATCATGAACTCAACTTGCCTTCTGGGAGGCAAACCAGGGAGCTCCTCTGGAAACACATCCAAAAATTTTCAGACCACTAGAACATCCGAGAGCTGAGGGCTACTATTGTCATCAGTGTTGATCAGTGGCAATAGAAATCCCTGACATCCGTGTGACATAAGTTTCTGGGCCTGAAGCGCAGAGATAATCGAAATCCCATCATCTCTAGTGCCAATGAATTCCCACGCGGGTTGATCTGGAGGTCGAAACGTGACCACCCTCGCTTGGCAATCGACTGTGGCATGATAGGCCGTCAACGAGTCCATACCCAGAATAATGTCAAACTATACCATCACTCGAGAATCGACAAATCCACGGTGAAAGTATAAGCGCTAAAGTCCAACGAACATCCCTTGACTTCCTGCGTGATATCCAACAACTCACCGGATGACAGAAACACTGACAGACGTTGCGATCTAAGGGTAGACAACCTACTAATTTTTTCCATGAACAACCGAGATATGAAAGAAGTGGAACTACCGGTATCAACAAGTAATTCAATAGGAAATTATACCATGAAAGATCATTCCCTCGGCTCGCTGTGCCTCCTCTCTGGTGACTGCATATACTCGACCTATCTCAGGAGCTGGAGATGACAAAGCCAAAATTTGCTACGGCTGAGATGCTGAAGGTTCGACAATCTACTAGGGCTGATATACAGAAGGCTCAACCAACTGTTGAGGTTGATAAACTGAAGCTTCAACTAACTGTTAAGGCTGATAAACTGCAGGTTGGTATGCTGGGTATGACTGCTGATAATGAGACCGTCATAGAATACTGAGATGTCGCTGGTGTGGGGCGCACTCATGCCCAGGCATACACTAGATCTGAACTGATGAAGGTACTACCTGATGCTGTCAGGTCGACGTCTTAGTCTGATGATCGCCTCTCTGTGGCCTCTGCTATCCTGACCAACCTCCCTGGGGAGTAACAGCAGCAGATTTATGCTAAGCCTTCAAGGCACATCCTCGGCTCTCATGACCCGGAAGCTTACAGTCAGAGCATATGGGGTGCTCTAGAGGATAATTTGGTCTACTGTGGTCTCTAGAACCGCACTGAAAATAATGAGCCCCACCGATAGCAGACTTCCGAGTCTGCTGGGAACCTTGTGATGATCCTGCTAAAAATCGTCCAAACTTCTGGGGTCGAGGCTGAGACCCAGAAATCTCCTATGTGTTGGATCGAGAGAAAACGATAGAGGGGGGGGGGTGAATATCGTTAGTCGTTTCGGATTGAAAAAGAGAATACGCAGCTGAAAAATTAAAACTAAACAATACACAAACACCAAGATTTTACTTGGTTTGGAGTCGCGGTCGGCTCCTACTCCAAGGCCCACGGTCGTTGACCGTTTACTGCGGGCAATTCTATATGTTCGCAAAAAGGTTTACAAGCAGATATTACAATTGCAGTATAGTAAACTTAAAAGGACAGCTCTTCGTTATCGACGTCCGGTGTGGAATGTATCTCGGAGCAGAGGGACGTCGTCGGCGCTTGTATCTTGAGTCGGGAGGTTTCCGGAGCAAAGCGCTTGAGTAGAAGAGCGTATTGGCGTTGGAAGCAGTGATTGTTGGAGCCTTGGGGTCGAGGGGCTTTTTATAGCCTCCCGGGGCGCCCTGAACGTTGGGCCCCCCCCACGTGTCAGCCGATCCAAGCAAGTCTCGGTCAACCCTTATCCCACTCGAATAGGGCTGAGAGTTGACTGTGGGGGCGCCCTGGTTGACTCGATCTGCTGGCTTCTCGCTGGCTTGATTCTATCCGCTTCGTTGGCTTGAGCCTGGGGCGTCCTGGACACTAGGGGCGCCTTGGAGTACGGGGGCGCCCGGGAGCACGGGGGCGCCCCGCCTAGTAAGCTTCCGAAGCGTTACTTGCTCAACTCTTGTTTGCCTTCACCTTGGGGGTGCCCTGCTCAGCTGCTGCCTCTCTCCTTTGAGGTGTTTTGAGCTGCAGACATACGTTCCTTCGGTCCTGCATCCAGGGTTAGTCCAAAACAACACAAAGCAAGTATGTTAGTGAGTTTTACAGCCGTAGCTGCCTTGGTTCTGACTTTGGGTCTCCAAAATGGAGCCCTAGGTTGAACCGACGCCTACTGTTCCCTCGACGAGGAATGCGTCCTCACTTACTCCTCTCAGGAGAATTTACCTGATGCCAATCGGCTCCTCCGGTTGGACTTTTGCCCAGCAGTCCTTCGCCAGGTGCCTAACTGTCCTTCGCCAAGTCTTCAGTACCAAGCAGTCCTTCGCCTGGTGCCCAGTAGTCCTTCGCTAGGGCTTTGTATCTTGACATTCCTTCGCTAGGTGCCTAGCATTCCTTCGCTAAGGCTTTGTATCCTGGCATTCCTTTGCCAGGTGCCTAGCATTCCTTCGCTAGGGCTTTGTATCCTGGCAGTCCTTCGCCAGGTGCCTAGCATTCCTTTGCTAGGACTTTATTTCCTGCACACTTAATGAGCATGTTAGATAAACATTACATCTTAACTTTTGAACCCTTTTGCCATTATCAAAACACGGGTTCGACTTGGGTGCTGTCTGCACCAATAATCTCCCCCTTTTTGATTTATGACAATCTGGTTCAAAAAATTAAGTTAATCAGAACACTTGATATAACAGTTTTAGTTTCCTCCCCTGGAAGGCATCTCCCCTTAGGTTTTCCAAAGGTTCGTGGGGTTTTGAAGAAATTTCTAAGTCAACATGTTTAGAAACATATTTTCCAAAAAAATTTCAAGTTAGTAAACACATCTTCTGAAGTTTTAAGTTTCTTAAAACCATAGCTTAAGTTTAAGATAAATACTTAACAAAATTTACCACTGCTTAAGTTTTAAGTACTTTAACAATGATTTTTGAAAAGTTTTAAGTACTTGAAAAAAAACTTTTTGAAAAATAGCTTGAGTTTAAGTACTTAAAAAGATTTTTGAAAACAACTTAAGTTTAAGTACTTTTGAACCAGTTTTGAAAATAACTTAATTATTTTGAAAACAATATTGAAAAAGAACTTAGAGTAAGTAAAAGAACTTAGAGTAAGTACTTTTAAATAGTAAGCTTTTTGAAGAAAGGATAAAATTTTACAAAAAAAATATTTAAAGCTCTTCTCTCCTTTCCTATCTCTCCCCCTTTGCCATATATCAAAAATAAAGCAATAGCAATAAAAGTAAATTGCATGACAAAAAGAATGATGTGTTGTACTGAACCAATTCAAGATATAAACTGAACCAAAGCAATTTCAATTATCTCTTTAGGGTCCTGTCTAACCCATTTAGCTACATACTAACTGTTATAAACAGTAGTTTTTGCTAGAGTTAGTCGAGTTAAGTGTTCTGTTCAAGTTAGATTTTCTAAACTTGACACTTAACTTGATTACTGTTTAAGTTGTATTTAGTGCCCCAATTACTGCAGATGCACTGACTTAAAGCATCTCAACCCATTCTAGGTTATCATTCAAAAGTACCATAAGGTGTTTGTGAGATGCTGGCTTCTAGATCTATAGGTGCATGCATTTTTAGGGTTAGGGCCTAGGCTAAGTCCATTTGCGAAAAAACCCTAGTTTTGAAGGGGGTAATTTTTTTAAAAAAAACTAAAAAATTATTAAAAAGAAAGGCTAAAACGATTTTCAAATTACTTAAGGCTGATTTGGAAAATAAGTAAAGCATTTTTCAAATCAAATAAAGTAGTAAGAAAACCAAAAAGCAGAGTAACCCTATTCTACCAAGCATAATCCTAACTGTCTTCTTAGTGAGCTGAACTCAGATTCAGGTAGGGATTTGGTGAATATGTCAGCTAAGTTAGATTTAGAATCTACATGCTTAAGGACTATCTCACCCCTGGCTGCGTGATCTCTTACAAAGTGGTGTTTGACTTCTATGTGTTTTGTTCTGGAGTGTTGGATTGGATTCTTAGTCAGATTAATTGAGCTTATATTATCAATGAAGACTTGGGTTTGATTGTAGTCAAGCTGGAAGTCCTTAAGAGTGTGTATCATCTATAAGAGTTGTGCTACACACTCTCCTAAAGCAACATACTCAGCTTCAGTTGTGGATAAAGCTACACAGTGTTGCTTTCTGCTGCACCAACTTACTAGACTGTTACCTAAGAGTTGACAGCTTCCACTTGTACTTTTTCTATCTAGCTTACAACCAGCATAGTCAGAGTCTGAATATCCTGATAGCTTAAAAGTTGAGGTTCTAGGATACTAAATCCCTACATTTAGGGTGCCCTTAATGTATCTTAATATTCTTTTTAGAGCTGCTAAGTGTGTTTCCTTAGCACACTTAATTTTAGGGATACCCTTGATTAGGCCAAGTTGGGTGATTTTTGAAATAATTCTTAGATTAGTGTGACCTAATCTCCTATACCAGAGGTTTGATTATTCTAACTGAGTTAACATGCATTTGGGTACTAGGGGTAGATTTATAGTGTAAACATTATTTATCCTAGTGCCTTTAAGCATGATTTCTGAGTCTTGCAGGTTTCTAATCAGGCAGTTAGAATTGGTAAAGGTAACTACATAACCAGTATCACACAATTGACTTATGCTAAGCAAGTTAAATTTAAAATTTTCAACCAACAGAACTTTCTTAATAACAAAGTCATATTTAAGTTCAATATTATCTGACCCAATTACTTTGAGTGTAGCATTGTTGTCAAACGCTACTGAGTCTAGGTTCTTGAACTTGAGTTTGGTGAATTTCAATTTATCTTCAGTCATGTGTCTGGAGCACCCGCTATCCAACATCCATTGGTCCAAATCTTTATGTTCCTACACATAAAGCGTTTTGTTGATTTGGATTCAATTAGAATCAGGAATAGCCTAAATCAAAGACTAATTTGAATTTGAATTTGAATTTCAGAAATTGGCTTCCAGGTCTTGGCGAGGCACTAGGCCTTCTTTGGCCGTAGCCTTATTGGATCATCAACCCTTTCCTTAACAAAGCCTTTTAATGAAATTTCATTTTCAAAACTATTTCTTGAAAAATTCTGGTCTAACTAGTTTGGGTTTTGGATCGGTAGCTTCGGCTAGTTTCACCAGTCTAAAGAGACTAAGTAGAGTATACTTGACCTTATTAGAATTGGCTTCCCTAACGTACTATCATCTCACCGCCACCCAATACTATGTTGTTCAAATTTTAATTAATTGATTGAGTCCTTAAACTAACCATTCCTAAGTCTAAGCATGGTAATTTGCATGAATTAAATAAACAATCAGTCATGCAATTTGCAAACAAAAATTAAATTTTATCTAACAATAAATATTATTTTTAATTTGGCTCCCCTGGACTAAAGCCACGATAATGGTTTGGCAAGATGTGAATCTTGTCCTTGGGGATCCAATACTGATTTGATCCAGTTTGTTTGTTCAGGCACAGTTTGGGTACCCATCCCTGAACTTTAGGTCTGGACTGGTTCAGTACAGCATAGTAGGATCTTTGTCTAGACTTAGTTCGGTAGCCTAACCCGGATCGATTTAGAACTGATTTCTATTTTCCTAGGATCATGTCAAGACCCTTGGAACCAGACGTGAATCGTTCTAAAGCAGCTCTAAGATCCTTAACTTGAGTTTTTAAGGAAGAGTTCTCTTGTTCAAGTTTTTCAACTTGAGCAGAGGTTCTTTCTTGAATCTTCTCAGTTAAGGATTCAGAGTCTGCTCTCTCTTTCAGGAGTTTTACTTCCTGTCTGAGAGACTCGACTCGGATTTTGGCTTTCGCCAAGTATCGAGAAAGATAAGAGATTAATTCGCATAATTAGATTCTAGTTAAACCACTTACAGTTATTTCTCCGTTTCTGAAAACATGAGTTTTCCATCGTCCGGCTCCGATTCTGACTCGGTCTCGATTTCTTCTGAGGCTGTTAGTGCGAGCAGGTTCGACTGTGGGACCTCTTCTTCTTCTTCGAAAGACGACTCGTCCCAGGTTGCTTGAAGTGCTTTCTTCCTTTTTGTCTTCTTTGTCTCCTTTAGATTCGGACACTCTGTCTTGTAGTGACCTTTCTTCTTGCACTCGTAACAGGTCACGTTTGGTTTGTTCTTTTCATTGGAGGGTTCAGGTGGTTCTTCCTTTCTTCGGCTGACTTTCCTTTTGTTGGTCTGGTTCTTTAGCTCTTTGTAGTAGTCGCGGGCTAGCCGAACCAGCTTCGGTCGATTTCCCTCGCTGTCTTCTGAGTCTGAGTCTGAATTAGACTCGGGTGCAGGTTGAGGCTTCTTTTTTGTTGTCTTTTCAGCTTTACCTGCAACAAAAGCGATGTCATTCTCGGCTAAATTGCAGTTAGTCTGCTCATGTAACTCAAGTTCTGAAAACAGTTCATCTAATTTAACTTTTGAAAGGTCCCTTGAAACCTTGTATGCATCTACCATAGATGCCCACAGGGTGTTTCTCGGGAAAGCGTTAAGAGCGTACCTTATCAGGTCACGATTTTCTACCTTGTGACCGATTGTGTGTAGTCCGTTCATTAACTCCTGAATTCTGGCGTGGAGCTGGGCTACTGATTCACCTTCGTTCATCTTGATGGTGTATAGCTTGTTTAGCAGAAGGTTCCTCTTGCTGATTCGGGTGTCGGAGGTTCCTTCGTGTAGTTCGATCAGCTTACCCCAGAGTTCTTTGGCACTGTTGAATGGACCCACCCGGTTCAGCTTCTCTTTTGTTAGGCCGCATTGGAGTGTTTGGGTCACTTTGGCATCGGCTTCAATTTTCTTTTTGAGTGCAGCGTCCCATTCAGTGTAAGATTGTTGTACTCCATCAGCATTCCTTGGTATTTCCAGTCCGGGCTGGATGATTATCCACATGTCCATCTGAGTTTTCAGGTGGACCTCCATTCTGCTCTTCCAGTAGGAGAAGTCCTCCCCACAGAAGAGCGGTGGTCTTGCGGTGCTGAAGCCTTCTTGCATGACCATTACAGAGTTTATCTGAAAAAGAGAGAAAAGAAAGGAAAACTCTGTCCCAAGACTTGGTCTTGGATTAGTAGTGCGGGATAAAGAAAAATAACTATCGAGGGGTGTTGCACTGGTCTCGATTAACGATAAAAATAAAAAAAAGAAAAGAAATAATTCGAAGAAAATCCGAAAAATTCTCAAATTGGTGGTTGCACCAAATTTGAGCTTCCCCGCTCTGATACCACTTGTTGGATCGAGAGAAAACGATAGAGGGGGGGGTGAATATCGTTAGTCGTTTCGGATTGAAAAAGAGAATACGCAGTGGAAAAATTAAAACTAAACAATACACAAACACCAAGATTTTACTTGGTTCGGAGTCGCAGTCGGCTCCTACTCCAAGGCCCACGGTCGTTGACCGTTTACTGCGGGCAATTCTATATGTTCGCAAAAAGGTTTACAAGCAGATATTACAATTGCAATATAGTAAACTTAAAAGGACAGCTCTTCGTTACCAACGTCCGGTGTGGAATGTATCTCGGAGCAGAGGGACGTCGTCGGCGCTTGTATCTTGAGTCGGGAGGTTTCCGGAGCAAAGCGCTTGAGTAGAAGAGCGTATTGGCGTTGGAAGCAGTGATTGTTGGAGCCTTGGGGTTGAGGGGCTTTTTATAGCCTCCCGGGGCGCCCTGAATGTTGGGCCCCCCCACGTGTTAGCTGATCCGAGCAAGTCTCGGCCAGCCCTTATCCCACTCGAATAGGGCTGAGAGTTGACTGTGGGGGCGCCCGGGACGCTGGGGGTGCCTTGGTTGACTCGATCCGCTGGCTTCTCGCTGGCTTGATTCTATCCACTTCGTTGGCTTGAGCCCGGGGCACCCTTGACACTGGGGCGCCCTGGAGCACAGGGGCGGCCCGCCCAGTAAGCTTCCGAAGCGTTACTTGCTCAACTCTTGTTTGCCTTCACCTTGGGGGCGCCCGGGACACTGGGGGCACCCTGCTCAGCTGCTGCCTCTCTCCTTTGAGGCGTTCTGAGCTGCAGACATACGTTCCTTCGGTCCTGCATCCAGGGTTAGTCCAAAACAACACAAAACAAGTATGTTAGTGAGTTTTACAGCCGTAGCTGTCTTGGTTCTGACTTTGGGTCTCCAAAATGGAGCCCTAGGTCGAACTGACGCCTACTGTTCCCTCGACGAGGAACGCATCTTCACCTACTCCTCTCAGGAAAATTTACCTGATGCCAACCGGCTCCTCCAGTTGGTCTTTTGCCCAGCAGTCCTTCACCAGGTGCCTAGCTGTCCTTCGCCAGGTCTTCAGTACCAAGCAGTCCTTCGCCTGGTGCCCAGCAGTCCTTCGCTAGGGCTTTGTATCCTAGCATTCCTTCGCCAGGTGCCTAGCATTCCTTCGCTAGGGCTTTGTATCCTGGCATTCCTTCGCCAGGTGTCTAGCATTCCTTCGCTAGAGCTTTGTATCATGGCAGTCCTTCTCTAGGTGTCTAGCATTCCTTCGCTAGGACTTTGTTTCCTGCACACTTTTAAAGAGCATGTTAGATAAACATTACATCTTAACTTTTGAACCCTTTTGTCATTATCAAAACACGAGTTCGACTTGGGTGTTGTCTGCACCAACACTATGTACTATGACTTCTGCTACTGCGCTTCTATCCTATGTTCTACTATTTCTGAGTCGCTATTGAATCCTGAACCGGTTGCTTGCCTTTCATCTTATCACCATACAACCGATGTTGTGTCATCTTTATGTGTAGAGCCCAATCCAAAGCCTTCCGATAAGAAGTCGAAGCCCATCCAGACATCCATAACTAAATATATCCAGCGAGGCCCTGCGTGAACTGTGTCGTCGGCTTATTGTCGTCAGCCACCAATTGAGGACAAAACTCCGCTTGGCAATTGAATTCTGCCTCATATTTCAGAACTGTGTGATCTCCCTGCTGATGACCAAGAAACTCCTGACGTCGGGCCATACGAAACGTGGCCAAATAGTACTTCCTCTTAAAGGCCTCACGATAAGAAACCCAAGCAACTGGTTGTCCACCAATAATAGTCTTCTGCATATTCCATCAAGTGACGGCTTGAACAAGAAAATGATGTTGGGACCGGGTGCATGTTGACATGGATGCGGGTTCGTAATTTTAAAAATTAATTACGTGCAGCGGAAAGTTTAGCATAAATAATTTCTCAAATCATTTAACCACACATCTAAGCATGCAATTTTATCTTGTGTAGACATGATCATATATTTAAAATTTTTCAAAAATGTAAACTAATTTACGTATTACCTCGCGTAACTCGAAGGAAGGGACGAGATCCAACCGTAAGCGTCCCTTGGAAGCTCCGCCTCTATTCGCGTCCACGCCGAGTATCTTCGGGATGACTTCGCAAAACCACGAGTTTCGTGTTCTCGAGGACTACTAGATTCTCCGAGAACGCGACGAGAAAAACCAAGAGAGAAGTCGGAAGACTAACCACAAAAGGATGGTCGGCTGGTGCTCCTTCTTGGGGCTGGTTGGCGCACGGCAAGAAAGGGAGAAGAGAAGGAGAGAAAGAGAGGGAGAGAGCCTATGCCTTTTTCTTCGATTACCTCCCAAGCCTTGCTTTGGGTCTTTATATAGTGGCCTCTCAACCATCAAGCCTCTCAAATATGGAATAACTTATTTCATCATGCCAAGTTTGATTTTATATCATGGTTAAAATCATATTTTAATTCATGATAAAAATCAATCAAGTCTCTTCTCTCCTACGGAATAAATTTCCTTATCATGGTAAATCAATCCATGATTGATTTTATAAAATAAACCAATCCATGGTTCATTTTAATTTTCATGAAAAATAAACCAAACCTTGGTTTATTATATAAAAATTTATATCATCCATAATTTTATAAAACAAACCACACTTGGTTTATTTTATAAATTGAACCAAAAACTTGGTTCTCTCCCTTTGTTGTGGTCGGCCAAGCAAAAAGGATGGAGGCCCTCTTTGGCCGGCCCATCCAAGTCACGTCCCAATGAATTAAACTTATTTAATTCATCTATTAAGTCTTCAAAAGACATAGCCATTTTACGCTTTCGATGCGTCTCTGAAAAATTCAGATTCGACTTATCGTTTGGCTCAACCAAACCTAATCTCTCTTGATTAGAAAATCCAATTTTTAACTCGTTTTAAATCCCTCGGATTACTCGTAGTACGTGTGACTAAATATGCTTTCGATTTATATTGGTCGTCTATAATTAATCAATTAATTATAGAACGATCATGAGTGGCACCTAGTAGTACATCATGATCCCCAATTAATCGAAAGATCAACGGTTGACCTCAGAAACAATTCTGAAACCCTTCAGCAGTTATAATGAATCGTGCCTCATTCCCTTCACCATCTTATACCCACTTGGTTCAGGACATGGTCCATGTGTGTCAGTCCCCACAAGGCTAACTACGTCACACCTAGCCCAAGTAACGTTTTATCGTCCTACGGATTCTAATTACTCTCATGTACTTAAGAGATTCATACTCTGAACATGTCATGCTCTGGCCAGAAGCTTCGAGTAACAATCCGACGATAGACCTCGGGTATACATCTCCTCGCAAGGAGTGGTGAATCCTTTGTAGGCTGTTCAAATATCTTCGGGCACTTCGGCTTATACCCAATCATCCTGGGTCCACACCTCCTTGGAGATGCTTGCTTAAGATGTCAAAGTATAAGTCTCCATGACCAAGATGACCTGAACACTACAAGTCAAAGGAACATCGCACTTAAGCTGCAGTAAGAACTTCACTGACATATCTATATGTAGACTACCATATGAAGTTTTACAGTCAGTCACTCCAATGAACTAGTTCCCTTAACTAGCATTCATGTTTAACTCCGAACATCTCAATGTCACCAGCTAGTGAGAATCAGCTGATTAGAGAATAACCCATGCTAGTCTCAACAGAATTGATAGTGTCTGTATTTATCAATTCATCGACTAGGAACAATTTCAATACTTCACAATTGCACATGTAGAGATAATCACTAGTTGTGAATTCATCACAAATTCTCTCATGCTGTGAATTGTATTGCGGACATTCAGTAAATGAGTTTAAGATCTCAATCAAATACACAAACATGTATACTCAAATAGTGAATATTCATTTATCAAAATAAATGATTACAATCATAAGGCGATTGCCTTAGGACACTTCTCTCATATCACTAACAGATGATAAGTAGCAAACTCCACCTTCTCTATGTTCGTGAGAGTTATACAGTTGAAGGTGCCCTCCAATGTCTCCAGCCAAGCACGAGCAGCATATGGATCTGGTTCTCCATGGAATAGTGTGAAACAACCCTTCACAGATGTTGCCAATAACAGAATTCGAGCTTTGTCTAGAATCCAGCCTGCTTGGGCAGGGGGTACCCCTGACAGCATTGCTGGAACTGCCACTGGTGGCACTGCTAGATCTGTCACTGGTGGTACTACTGGAACTGCTGTCGGATACAATAGAGGTACTCTTAGTGGTGGAGGTCTCAACTCATCCGAAAGGTCTTGGTAAGTTGGTTCTCGACCAATCGAGTCCACCCTGGTGGGTCTCTCTGTAGGATCGGGTTGGTCCGGCTAGAGGGGGGGTGAATAGATGGTTAAAAAATAAAATAAGAGGGCACTCATCTTTAATAAAAACTTGGTTGCAACTTGGTCGTTGCTTCCAAGACGGTTAACGCTCAATCAGAAAATCTCCTTATGGCGGAGAAGCCTTACAACTGAAGCACACTTAGACTTAAAGAAATTACAGAAAGAATGACTTAAATGAATCTAAATCTCTAAGCCTATTTATAGGTTGAGTGATATGATCTTGATCGTTGATACAAGATTGAGTTGTATCTTGATCGTAGATCTAAGATTATCTCAATCAAATTTTGAACTCTAATTAAAAGAGATAAAAAAATTTTCTTTTAATCGGCTCCAACGTTTCTCTTTGACTTTTGAACGTTGCTTCAATTGAAGCATACGTGTGAAGCTTTTAAACGTTGCGGTGTGAAGCTTTTAGCAAGCTTTAATTAAAAGCTTTTAAAAAGCTTTAATAAAAAGCCGATAACAGCTTTTAATTAAAAGCTTAATAAGAGCTTTTAATCGGCCATTATAGCTTTTAATTAAAAGCTTTAATAAAAGCTATAATCGGCTTAAAAGCTTTAATAATAACTTTTCGTAAGTAGATTTTTTAGGTGATTTCTAACCAACTGGAATTAGGCTCACCCGAACCCGACTCCAGCCTTTCGCCCCTCGAGCGTCCTTCCTCCCGGCTTCTCGTCCCTCAGACACCGCGCACGTCCTTCTCGCTCCACCGGTGTACTCTTCCGCAGCTTCCGCGTCCCTCGGATTGCACTGAGCCCGTCGGCTCACTTCCCCGCGCAATCCTTCTTGTCCACTGCATCTTACGCTTGACTTCCTCTGTACCTAAGTTCCTGCACACTTAGCAGAGGGATTAAAACCAACCAGGACCTAACTAACTTGGTGGATCACATCAAAACTAACCGGGGCACCAACAATCTCCCCCTTTTTGATGTGTATCAATCCAAGTTCAATTAGGGTTAAAAAAAATAAGGAATTTAGTAAAATTAAATTAAGCAGTTAAGCATGGGAAAAAATATTGACATCAATAACCACAACCTCCCCCTAAACTATTTACATATATCACCAGCAACGTTTATCACTAGTCTTACCGACTGGGATAAAGAAAAGATGTGATTAAAGTTGTTGCGAGCAAATGATAAAGTTATTTATCTGTTGCGAGCAGAAGACAAAGTTATCTTTTAAAGGATAACTTTATCCTTTAATCAGATCCAATGGATGCAGTTTAATCCCATCCAAGATCAACCATCCAGATTACATCCATGGATCAACGGCCAAGAGAAAATTCCTCAACAATCAACAACCTCCCCCTAAACTTAAGCTACTCTTCCCCTTTGATCACAGCAAAAATGGGGCACAAAAAATAGGAAAAGGAAAGAAATATGATTAGATCTCAAGTTTAATTTACTATGTGTAGATCTCAAAAAAAATTGGTTCTTGCAGAATAAATTAATTTTATATTTTTAAAGTTAAAAATTTACTTTTCAAATGAAAAATAATAGAAATTCAAAATTTATCAAAAAAATTTCCAAAATTTCACAGTAAACAAATAAGATACTTTTGTATCAAGTAAAAATAGAAATTGAATTTTGTAAGAAAGTCTAGGTAAAAAAATTTTTCAAAAGAAACTTAATCATAAAATGTGTTAATCTATTTCTAATTTTGCAAGAAAAATTATGCAATAGTAGAAAACTAATTCAAAATTGATTTTGGTATCCAAAATAGATTTCTATCGACAGGATTAACTAAAAATTTGGATGGAATGTAATTCTTTGGCACCTTTTTAAATTGGCCTTTATGGTTTTTAAAATACCAATTCAACTTTTCAGGATAACTATTTTTCTTGTGTCGCAAACAGACAATATCACATTCTAATTTCTCAACTAAATTTTTCAGATCAATATTTTCATTTTTTAATTTAGAATTTTCTTTTTCTAATCTGCAATTAGATTTGAGCAAGGCTTTAACACCAGCATACAATTGATCATGAGGAAGAAAACAAACCTCACTTACCGGATCGCTTTCGAAAAGCGAGGTTCCTTCTTCGTTGTCGCTTTCTGATGTCGCTCCCCCTTCAACACTGCTCCCCTCTTGATGACTTGCCATCAGTGCAAGTCCTGCGTACTCTTGAACTTCTGATTCGTCCGACGAGGTCTCGTCCCAGGTGGCCTTCAATGCCTTCTTTTTCTTTGGCTGGTTTTTGATTTTGGGGCACTGATCTTTTAGGTGTCCCTCCTCGTTGCAGTTGTAGCATCGGACAGTTCGTTTCTTTGGAGACCGCCTTTTCTTCTGCATTCTCGAAAAGTTATTAGCTTTAAAAAAACTTTTAAACGAACTTACTATTTGCGTTGTCTCGTCGTCCGTCGAGGATTCTGACTCCTTCTCCGTTCTCCTTGTGTTTAGGGCCAGATTCTTCGTCTTTCTAGATCCTGTCCACCGAGATTTGTGTAATTCGAAAATGGAAAACATTTCATCTAATGTACTTACCTCTAAATCTTTGGAGATGTAATAAGCGTCGACGATTGAGCTCCACTCCTGGGTCCTTGGGAAGGCGTTGAGGGCGTATCGAATGGAGTCGCGATTACTTACCGATTCTCCGAGTTGGGTGAGTCCGGAGATTAGCTCCTTTATTTTGGCATGATGTTCAGCCACCGTTTCTCCTTCCTTCATTTGCAGGTTTATCAGCTGGTTCCGGAGGAGATCCTTTCTTGCTGATTTGGCTTCAGAGGTACCCTCATGAAGTTCTAGGAACTTCTCCCATAATTCTTTTGCGGAGTGGTAGTTGCCGATCCGGTTTACCTCTTGAGTAGGCAAGACTGTTAGGAGGTGGAACTCGGCCTTACCATTGGCAACAGATTTCGACTGCTCCTTCTTATTCCACAAGCTTTCTTCTTTTTCATCCCTGTTCGCATCTTTAGGAACTGCAAAACCATATTTTATTGATAAAAGAATATCAAAATCTGTACGAAAAAATACTTTCATTTTTTTCTTCCAGACGGTGAAATCCCCTTCGAATTTAGGTGGATGAATGTGCGCGCCGGCCATCATCTTGTTGCTTTCTCAAGCGATTAGTCCTTCAAAAGCTAACCCGCTCTGATACCACTTGTAGGATCGGGTTGGTCCGGCTAGAGGGGGGTGAATAGACGGTTAAAAAATAAAATAAGAGGGCACTCGTCTTTAATAAAAACTTGGTTGCAACTTGGTCGTTGCTTCCAAGACGGTTAACGCTCAATCAGAAAATCTCCTTGTGGCGGAGAAGCCTTACAACTGAAGCACACTTAGACTTAAAGAAATTACAGAAAGAATGACTTAAATGAATCTAAATCTCTAAGCCTATTTATAGGTTGAGTGATATGATCTTGATCGTTGATATAAGATTGAGTTGTATCTTGATCGTAGATCTAAGATTATCTCAATCAAATTTTGAACTCTAATTAAAAGAGATAAAATTTTTTTTCTTTTAATCGGCTCCAACGTTTCTCTTTGACTTTTGAACGTTGCTTCAACTGAAGCATACGTGTGAAGCTTTTAAACGTTGCGGTGTGAAGCTTTTAGCAAGCTTTAATTAAAAGCTTTTAAAAAGCTTTAATAAAAAGCCGATAACAGCTTTTAATTAAAAGCTTAATAAGAGCTTTTAATCGGCCATTATAGCTTTTAATTAAAATCTTTAATAAAAGCTATAATCGGCTTAAAAGCTTTAATAATAACTTTTCGTAAGTAGATTTTTTAGGTGATTTCTGACCAACTGGAATTAGGCTCACCCGAACCCGACTCCAGCCTTTCGCCCCTCGAGCGTCCTTCCTCCTGGCTTCTCGTCCCTCGGACACCGCGCACGTCCTTCTCGCTCCACCGGTGTACTCTTCCGCAGCTTCCGCGTCCCTCGGATTGCACTGAGCCCGTCGGCTCACTTCCCCGCGCAATCCTTCTCGTCCACTGCGTCTTACGCTTAACTTCCTCCGTACCTAAGTTCCTGCACACTTAGCAGAGGGATTAAAACCATCCAGGACCTAACTAACTTGGTGGATCACATCAAAACTAACCGGGGCACCAACACTCTCAACCTCCTGACTTGAGTCCCTCACTGACTCCACCGGTCTCCCCCGTGATCGTCGTCTACGACCAAGTGCACGGGGCAGAGACAGTTCAATACGACAAGGCATACCCGTTTAACAGAACTAACATACATTACTTAGATATAATCTATCAGAAATTTAAAACCAACTTATTTCTTGATTGCCGGGAGAGATCTCATCGCTGCCAAGTCCCAAAACATAACCATGTCGAGAAATGACTCCGTAAAAATATATAAAAATCCATAAAATATGGATAACCCTAAAAAATAACTCTGTAAATCCACATACACCAAATTACTTCACAAAACCTGGCTTTGATACCAAAAATTGTCACGCCCCCAGAGGCTCATGCTTGCTCGAAAATCGAGCAGCATCTCCCCTGTACGATGAACGATTTGGAACATTATACATATCTCTCACATAGTATATGGCTCAACCATCACAAACAAATAAAATAACTCCATAAGCACGTAGTATGGAAGATATAATGGATAGAAATACAAGAATTAAAACTCAAGATAAATCCAATGATAAACATAATAGTCCATAAATGCATAAATATAACTCCTCTCAAATTACACATAACTCTGCTGAAAAATTACATACAGTCTAATAAAGTAAGTGCAAAAATAAAGAAGGAAATAAAATAAATACAAAAAACTCTAAAAGGACTCGACACCATGGGATTGGCAACTGGATCCTCTCCTGACTCCAAATAATCCATCTACTACCAAAATAGAATTTGATGGTAGGGGTGGTGAGTCCAGGCAAACTCTATAAGTATAAAAGTAGATAAATGCATGACATAATAAAAGGTATAACAAACAGAAAGAAACAACAGTAGACAGTCTCTGAAAACCGAATAACATCTAGGCATGTGTGAAACAAAATGATAGTACAATAATAAAGCATACATGTATGTTTAACAAATGCATCAATCATAGCTCATATAAATGCAGCAAACACAAGAAAATGTAAAATGCAATGTGTATATGATGCAATGACATGTGTCACCCTTGATGTCAGTCAAGATGCCATCACATCACATCTGTGAGGCCTAGTGGGTAGGGTTGTGACAACTACACGCACTTCAACAATTATCACTACTATAAGTAGTTGAGTGGATAGGATGTTGGGAGTCAACTACTCCAAAATCCCAGGAAAAATGGGGAACCACCAACAACTTTGATATCCCTCGAAAACAACAGTAAGGATGTCAACTGCTTATCTACAACTCCAACATCTACTGCCTATGAGTGGTTAAGTGTGACTTAATAGGGCAACTGCTCGTACTCTAGCAACTACCACTATCCATGATTAATTGAGTGGGCAGAGCAGCTAAATGTCTGACAACGAGCTTAACCAAATGGAAGCCAATGCTCGTCAGCATACAACTATGCAGATATGGTGCATGATACTAAATGCACAAATAACCAAATCACAACTATGATACTAAATGCACAAATAACCAAATCACAACTATGCAACAATATGTAAAGTAAATATCAAAATCAGTAAACATGCAACTAATATATTAGGTAGGATATATCTAATGTCAACCAAATCCTAGTTATGTTTTATGATTATTCCTAAGTACTCGCTTACAAGCAGTATTTTACAAAACAGAAAATCAATAGACGAGACTATATGAACATAAATTTAATTAACTCAAAGATCAAGCAACGAAAGTATCAAAAGATGATATCAAAAGAATAAGAATAAGATAAAGTAACCCTATTTGGAAACAAAACAACGTAACCATGTATTTAAGTTCAATAATCTACAAGAAACAAAGGAGAAGTACCCGCCTCAGTTAGAGAAGTTCATAAATAAAGAGAACCTTCTACGATCAACCGTACAAGTCCAAAGTCAAGGTCATGTATCAAGAACATAGTTTAGCTATTTATACATTTTATAAAATAATTAAATTAACTATTAAACATAATTAGGATCCAATACTAGTTGCAACATCCGTTTAATTAATTTTTTTTAAACCACCTACTGATAAAATCCAATGTGTCCCATGGCACATTCATAAGGTCCAAGGAACCCACTCCATGACCTAAACCATCCCAAATGCAATTGTAACTCACGACAACTGCAATTACACAACCAAGCCTCACCTACCCACTCATCCATAACAGTAATAAATTTCAACAATTCACACCCACGACAAGATAAAAATGACAGTACATGGATACCCAACAGAAATAAAGCTCCTATGAAACTCTCGACAACTCTATAAACCATAACCAAATTGATCCAAAGCTCAACCATCACAGCCACTCCAATTCAAAACATAATCAAACCCATAGCAACCAAAAACAGACGCTAAACCCTAAGGAGCTCATGGCAACAACAAAATCAAGCAAAACCCATATCAAAAATCTGATTCAAGAAGAACAACACGACCAAAGACCTGGAAACCATTTGAGATCGATACTGATAGTATCAAATCTTACCTCTGATAGCACGTAGAAAAAAACTCCACTGCCCAACTCTAACCGATCAGCCACCAATTCGTGGAATTAGGCACGATCTGTTCCTCTGATTAACCCTCTTCAATCCTACAACTACCCCCTGTGTGATCAGAAGACCGCCACCGGGAGCCGACCCTAGGTCAATCACGGCGATGGTGGCGTTAACAACCAGAACAAAGAAACAAATCAAGGAATTTGGGAGTAAACAAGGCTACCCAACTGAGGCTTACCAAAATAAATGTCGGTCGGCGAGCAACTCCACAGCCAGTTGCGGTGTCGTTGCAAGGATCAACGCAAGTAAGTTTGCTCAGCGTCGATGCTCAAAGGGGAGAGAAAGAAGAAGAAGAAGATGATGAAGACGACGAAACCTAGCAACCTTCCTTTCACTAGCGTCAGCGACGGCTTCACGTGGAGAGGAAAATTGTGAGGGTCAGAGGCGGTTTCTGCGTTGAGGGAGGAGAGGGAGTTTTCAGAGGAAAAGAAGAAAAAAGAAAGGAAAAGAGGGGTTTTAGGTTTGGCCTTTTTGCAAAAAGGCCTCTCACCTTTTGTAAATTCATATCAAGCCCTTAATTTTTCAATTTTTATACGTTTTAACCCCTCAAGTTATTTGTATTTAACACCCTTTAAGTTTTAGTGGTGTTTTACGATCACATAAAATACCCGACGCTTGTTGAATCAAGTTCAACATCCGAAGAGGAGGAGAAAGTGGAATCGTCCACATTCTCAAGTGAGGAAGAAATAGAAGAAGTCTCCACGTCAAGGATTGAGGGGGAGGAAAGACCATCCCCAAGGTCAGAGTAAGAAGAAGTCTTCACCTCCACCAAAACAAAGTCAAAGGATCACATAATTTGCTTTGGGTGCAACCAAAAGGGACACTACAAGGACAAGTGTCCATTGGGTAAGAAAAAGGAGGTAAACCCTAAACCCAAGTCAATTTCTTTGAAAACTAACGTGGGTTGTAGGGAGAAGAAGGAAAAGAGGCATATAAGGTGCTTCATATGTGGTGAGCTAGGTCATTATCACACCAAATGCTCAAGAAAAGGAGAATTCAAAAAATTAGAGCATTTGAGGAAATGGGAGAAGAAGGAAAAGAAGAAAAGCTCACATCAAGTGGGAGCTACAAGGGTAAGGGAGGTAATTCCTAACTTTAGATGCAATTCAAATTCCTCCATGCATGTTAGAATAATAAAAATTATTTACCCATGCATAATTTTGATTTTAGATATCATGATAAAAATAGGGTTAATTTGCATATCAAAACCCAAGGAAATTCATGCATCATGATAAACCAAGAACCTTTAGACCTAAGGACCAAGGCATTAATCCCAAGAAGGGAAGACATATGCCTAGGAAGATGGGTAGATCTAGGAATGTCCAAGGTGGACATGTTGATTCTAGGGTTGAGAACCTAGAGAGGGAAAATCAAGCCTTGAGGATAAAACTTGATAAATTAGAGAAAACCCTAGATAGATTCACTATTAGATCTAAGGGTTTAGGTATGAGGTTGGGTAATCAAAAACCCAACAATGATAGATCGGGTCTAGGGTACTGATCTAAGTTCTCTAATGCTACGGAGAAGTCATATGCAAGGGTGCAATATGACTATAGCAAGGGGAAGTCCAAAAATGGCAAGAGGAAGCCATTGAGAAACAAGAAGAAAGTCTTAACTAAGGACAAGGGGTCCAAGGTTAAGAAGGTTAAGAGTGTAGGCCAAAAGTCACCGGAGGTACACTGGTGTGGCCTTGTGTTTATAAATGAGTCACCTAGGGAGGTGGCTAAGGCTAAGAGCTCAAGGGGGAGCTCTAGGAGTCAAGTTGAGACTCATGGTCTATGGATCCTGTGAGGATTTCTCTCGGAAGTCTAGATGGACTATAGAGTGTGCCAAAGGATGTGGAGACGGATTTGAGTCTCAATCCTAGGGATTTGGCACATTGGAATTGAGTATCATGCATAAAATATGACATTGGGGGTTATATAGCATGAAAGTTGATTTTTGATGTGTAGATGTCATATAAACCAATGCTAGGGATGCATTGTGATTTGGTATGGGCAAAGACATCAAGAAGAGATCAAAACTAGGACTTTAGGTCAAGATTCAATTGAACCATTTAGATAGTTATGGGTTTAGTGTCAATCTTCGGATTGGTGATAGATACATGTTTGAATGTATTTTTCCCAAGTAGACACGGGTACCACAAACCTCTCCACAAAATTTGGAAAGTTTTGGAGATTTGTGGAATTTCTTGTGCATTTCTAAAATTGGGTCAGAAATGCTGAAAATAGAGTTTCCACGGTACCAGTTGACTGGTTCAGGGGGAAGTCGACTGGTAACAGTGCTGTCAGAAAGAGACTAGCTACTGTATGATTTTTCGATGAGGATCAGTTGACTGGTAACTGTCCCAGTCGACTGATAGAGGCTGAAACTGTTTTTCAGCAATCGAAAAGTGTCGTAATGATGTAAAACAAGTGTATAATCTTATGGAGGGTTAATACACTTTGTTTATGATTATTAGAGGTTAAAGGATCTAATAAGAGGGAAATTATTGGAGTCCTTTTGATGTGTGACAAAGGGGAAGAAGTGTTGGGTTTAAGTGGAAAATCAAACACGCCTTTGCAAGAAATCCTAGGTCAAGGGGGAGCTTAGGTAAAGGGGGAGCATTGTTGCTCAATGCTCATATGTTGACAAAGGGGGAACCTTGGGAAGGTTTTTAAAAAAGCCTTTGTATGCCCAATATAGGGGGAGCCTTAGAGAGGTTTTAAAAATCCCGGTTTGGTAAAAGTCCTAAATTCATTGGGGAGGTTAGGTGTGGGGATGTCTTGTGATAGGATTCATGCATGTTTGCATTGCATACGCATTGGCGGTATAAGTCCAAGGTGAAGCCTTAGCAACATAAGTCCAAATGGTTATTAGCATTATATTTGCTATTTGTTTTTCCTAACATAAACGTATTGCCAAACATCAAAAAGGGAAAGATTGTTAAGGCAATCTATGGTCCGGAGTGACCATGTATTTTGATGTTTGGGCAAAGGGTTTAAGTTAGGTTCACCCTTGTGTTTGATATGTATATTTGAGTGTGCAGGTTTGCAGGATACATATAGACTTAGCTGGACGGTTTCGGGTCTGGTGAAGGATGATGTGAGGAGACAAGCCGTGGGCTTGTGTGCATCCAAGGGACCGTGGACAAAGCAAGAACGATGAGCCGAGGGAAGCGCACTTCGAGGGATACGCGAAGGATGGCATGGGGAGACAAGCCGTGGGCTTGTATGCATCCGAGGGACAAGAGCCAAAGTCGAAGAAGGCTTGAAGGCAACAGGTCGAGGCTGCTGGATGAAGGATCAGCTGAGTCGTGAGGGTTCGAGTGCTGAGAAAATTATACTCGGGTAGGGAAACCCTAGGTTTAGGGGTGGACCAGTCGACTGATGCTTAGATCAGTCGACTGATGAAGTGCACAGAAAGATCAGTCGACTGATCTTTGGGGCAGTCGACTGGTATTCGAACGTTGAGTTGTAACGTTCGAATACCAGGTGGACCAGTCGACTGGTAACGACTCTTTTCAGCTATAAGCTCTATTTAAGAGTGTTCGGTTTGGCTGGGAAAGGGTTGATGAAATAAGCATGGTTAGAGCTTATTAGTAGTCTTCTAGTGCTCAGGTATTGTCGAGAGTCTGTGGCGAAGTTTCTCCACCCACAAGGAGCGACAAGAGCTAACCGGAGGTCTTCCGGGGACTCATCCGCTGACGGATCGGGATCGTCCACCTTACAGACAGCCATGGAGTAGGAGCTTTATCTCCGAACCACGTAAACGGGTTGTATTAGCATTGGTTTTAATTTATAGTTTAAGTTTCCGCTTGCGCGTGCTAACACTTGTAGGAAGAAACCGCAAATCAAAGTGGGTGATCGGCTATTCACCCTCTCTAGCTGTACGTCAAGGTCCCAACAACGCTAACCTCCATTTCAACCATCCTGTTTGTATTCTATGTAAGACATCACTCTCAATTCCTCCATCATTTTGCAAAAATGATCATAAATACTTAAAGCTCTCAGTTTTAGATAACTCGTCATCCCCTATCTTAACAATTATCTCATTACGTCTAATATCATTAAATTTAAATTTCATATATTCTGTCTTTACTCTACTAAGTCTAAAACCTTTCACTTCTAGTGTTTCCCGCCAAGATTCTAATTTAACATTTACTCCTTCACATATCTCATCTATCAAAAGAATATCATCTGCAAACAACATGCACTATGATACTATAACTTGAATGTGTCCAGTGAGTTTGTCCATGATTAGTATAAAAAGATAGAGACTTAGAATTGATCCTTGATATAACCCTATCCTTATTGAAAATGCTTCAGTTAATCCGCCTGAAGTCTTCACTCTGGTTGTTACATCTTTGTACATATCCTTAATAAGTTTAATATATGTTAACATTAACGTCTCTCTTTTCTATAATTCTCCATATAATTTCTCTTGGGACTTTATCATAAGCTTTTTCTAAATCAATGAATATCATGTGTAGATATTTCTTTTACTCCCGATATTTTTCAATTAATTATCTAGAAGATGTATAACATCTATTGTCAACTTTTCAAGCATGAATCCAAATTGATTTTCGGTAGGGGTGTCAATTCGGGTGGTTTGGGTCGGGTTGGAAAAAAAAATTTAAACTCCCAACCCAAACCTGACCCGAACCCAAACTCAACTCGAAACACCTAAACCTGAACCCGAACCCGAACCCGAACCCGATCACCCCGAACCCGACCCGAATAACTCGAAAAAACCAACTCAAAACATCGTTTTTCGCTATTTTCCCTATAATTCTTCACTTTTATCTCAATACTCTATCATGATCATACTAATATTGATATTAATATACATAAAAATATCTTAATTTTCAAAATAAAATTTGATTTAACCCCAAAAAATCACTAAACATTAAATTCAGGACAACCCGAACCCGAAAATTTTCAACCTAAACCCGATTTTTTTCGGGTCGATTCGGGTTGGGTCGTCGGGTCGTGTTGATTTTTGACACCTCTAATTTTCGGTCACGTGGTCTCCTTAATTTTTTTTTCTGTTACTCTTTTTCAAAGTTTCATGGTATGACTTATTAGTTTAATACTCCTATAGTTTGCATAATTTTGTACGTCTTCTTTGTTCTTATATAAGGGAAATAGAATACTTATCCTGTATTGATTAGATATTTTTTTTCAATATCATATTAAATAATTTTGTAAGTCATTCAATACCTTATTTCCTTAAGCACTTTCATACCTCTATTGGGATATCATCTGGTCCCATGACTTTTTCATTTTGCATCCCTTTCAAAGCTTGTTCTACTTCTGAAATTTGAATTCTACGATAAAAATTAAAATTTCTATACTCATTTGAACTACTTAAATTGCCTAAGTTAAGTTGGTCCCCCCTAAACCTTCATTAAAAAGTTGATGAAAGTAAATTTTTCATCGCTCTTTTTTTATGCTTTCATTTACTAGTACTCTATTGCATTCATCTTTAATACATCTTATTTGTCTAAGGCCTTTTGTTTTTCTCTCTCACTTTAGCTATTTTACAAATATCTCTTTTCCCTTCTTTTCTATCCAAGTTTTGATATAATCATTCAAAAATTTTATTTTATTTTATTTTACTTCATTTATTGCTTTCTTAGCCTCTTTCTTGGCTATTGTATATTTTTTTAAGTTTTTCTTGTTCTTACAAATATATAATTCCTAATAGGTTATTCGTTTTACCTTCATTTTCTCTTATACTTGGTGGTGCATGCTCCTTTGACTCACTGAGTATACCCTTAATTATTATTTTCAACTTTGATATCATGTTATCTCATGTCATATTAGAGTCATTGTATATTTCATCTAATACTTGTATTTCTACATTCTCCTTCAATATATTTTCCTTCTCATCTTTAACTTTCACCACTTAATTCTAAGAGTTATGTATATTTTTCCCCTATTGATATTATGATTAAGGTGTATATCCAACACTACTAATCTACGTTGGGTAGTTAAGCTTTCTCTAGGGATGACCTTACAATCTTTACAAATCTTCCTATCTCTCTTCCTAATTATAAAAAAGTCAATTTGCGATTTATTATTCTCACTTTTGAATGTGACTCAGTGTTCTTTTTTCTTAAAAAATGTAGTAGCTAGTATAAGGCTATATGCTATCGCAAAATCCAATATTATTTTTTCTTCTTCATTTCTTGTTCCAAACTCATAACCCTCATGTTCCCTTTCATATTTCTCATTTTTCACTCCGACGTGTCTATTTAGATTGTCTCCTATTAAAATCATTTCATTTGACGGAATATTTTGTAATACGTTTCAAAATTTGATTTGATTTCTTCATCTAATTTTACTTGAAATGTATATATGCTAATTACGTTCACATTTTCTTTCGCCACTACTATCTTGAGAGCATAATTATATCCCCTTTCTAACTATTCTAACAACTTCATCATTTAAAGAACTATCTAAAAATATCGACTCGATTTATTGTTTTATTCATTCCTATACCATAATTTAAAATTCGAGTTCTCTATCATTTTTACCTGCCTATTCATTTTGTCTCTTGCACACAAAATACTAATTTTTCTCCTAATCATCATATCTACTACCTCTATTATTTTACCAGTGAGAATTCTTATATATATTTCATGTTTCAAATATCAGACTATTAGTTTTCTTATAATATTTATTTTTATCTCACATATGGTGTGAGAACTCTTACCTATTTAATACTACATCTAACTTCTTATGGAGATGTAGTAATCTTTACTGAGGTGTTATAGTCGAATCCTACAACGCGAACCATTCCATGTATATTTTATTTCATTGAGATTAAAAAATACTTTAGTAATCTGAATCTCAATATAGACCACCTGAGGATGTCACAATGAATCCAGTCGAATATGCCCCTACAAGAAACCCAAAGCCAGAACCAATTAGTATTGCCAAAAAACCAAGTTGTGGACAAAATTTCAAAAGGAAGGGCACCTCAGAATGGTGGAATCTTCCCTCAGCTCAGCAACAAACAGACGCTATTTTAACTCTCCCAATACAATTAAGCAAAGTGGAAGATGTCTTTCTGCGATGGGAAGGTATAACAAAAATATAGTTGCCTTACAAAATTTTACAGATATGCAGGATAAAGCAGATTTTATAGAAAATTGCTGGGAGAAGCTGAAAGGTTAACTTGGATACAGTGGTGAATGGCTTATCCTAATGAATACCAGACATTAATTAATGCTGCTGATGGAAGAAATGGTACCCAGAATATAATTTCTCAAATACGAAGAGTATTTATACTGGAAGACCCCTTTCAAGGATCTACGGACATGCAAGATCGTGCATATCAAGATCTTGAAAGACTATCCTGTACCCAGGTAAAAGATGTTGTTCAATTCATGAATGAATATATGAATCTTGCTGCCAAAACAGGAAGACTATTCACTGGACCAGAACTCTCTGAAAAATTCTGGCTAAAGTTACCTGGTGATCTCGGAAGAAGAATAAAAACTGCTTTTGAAGAAAAATATCAAGGCAACACAATGAGAGTTCACCCAAGAATTATGTTCACTTATAAGTTCTTGGAAGAAGAATGCAAAAAGGCGGCTTTCAGTAGATCATTAAAGGATCTATCCTTTTGCATCCAGATTCCTATACCTGGCTATTACCAAAGGTCTCAAAGAAAGTATGGGGTAAGAAGATCAACAACCTATAAAGGTAAACCCCATAACTCTCATGCACAAATAGAAAAGAAAAAGCATTTAATTCGTAACAAAAGTTGCAAATGCTTTCTCTGCAGGGAAGAAGGTCATTTTGCAAGAGACTGCCCTCGTGAATACAAAAACATTAAAAGAGTTGCTATGTTCGAAGGCCTTGAGCTGCCTGATGACTACGAAATTATGTCTGTACAAGAAGGAGAAGAGCAATCAGACGCTATATATAGTATTTCTAAAGGGGAAGACCAGCAGGTACTTGCTAATATCAATGAATTTTTATATGTATTCATTGAACAGAAAAACTGCTATATGATTGGGAGGCAAGAAGGATGGCAGCCCATGGTAAAGGTAACAAAAGAGCAACATGACTGCAACCATTTATGGATGATAAATGAAGAAATTCCTTACCAATATCAACGATGCCATTGCTGCAAAAGAGAGACTATGCTGAAACATCGAATGCACTGCTCCAATTGCAGAATAACATCTTGTGGTATGTGTACAAGCAATTATTTTAACATGACAATTCCTGTTCAGCGTGCAGCACCAATACCATTTAGTCCGGTAAATCAAATCCAAGAGTAGCAGACGTATATTTCTTGGGCTTAAGCAGAAATAGCCCGTCTAAATCAAGAAATAACTGCAAGCAAGTCTCTGGTAACAATACAAATGGAACAATTAAGAAGGGAATTTAATCAAAAGGAGGAGGAACTCATAAGAAATGCTTCTGCAGATAAGCTCGAGGTAGACACTGAAAATGAGGAGTTAAGACTCAAGGTTGATGCACTGGAATTAGAAAATGCAGATCTAAAAAAGCAACTTTAGGATTATCAGAAAGAAGAAGAAGAATTTCATGAGGAAACATTTGAAGAGGAAATTATCCCTGAGGAAGAAATTAATATGCTAGTGACAGAAGGAAGAGAAAAGATCTTTTCAGCAGAAGAAGCTATACAACCAAGGAAGCGCACCAATGGTCTCTTTAATCTTACTGTAGAACTAATCATACCAGGAGTCAAAGAGATAAAAGTCAATGCAATTCTAGATACTGGTGCTACCACATGTTGTATTGATCAAGAAGCTATACCATCTGAAGCAGTTGAAGATAATACTTTTATAGTGAACTTCAACGGTATCAATTCAAAAACAACAGCCAGAAAGAAATTGAAGAATGGCAACATGAAGATAGGAGAACATTCTTTTCGGATTCCTTATACTTATGCATTCCCATTGTCACTTGGCGGGAACATCAATATGATAATTGGCTGCAATTTCATCCAGTCTTTATATGGAGGAATACGCATAGAAGGCGATGAGGTAACCTTCTACAAGAACATTACTACCATTAAGACTCATCAAAATATTTTTACAGCCCCTGCTATTGAAGAACTGGATCTGGAGGAAGAAGAATATTAGCAGATCAAAGAGCAAGTCTGCACATGGCAAACTGAAGCCAAAGTTGAAGGGATAATCAAAGAACTTTCAGATACAGGCTACATTGGAAATGACCCAATGAAGTATTGGCTAAATAATCAAATACAATGCAGATTGGAAATTAAAAATCCAGATTTGGTTATTGAAGATCGACCTTTAAAGCATGTGACGCCTCAAATGCAAGATACCTTTAAGAGGCATATCCAGGCATTACTTGATCTAAAGGTTATCCGGCCTAGTCAAAGCGAGCACCGAACTACTGCTATTATAGTACACTCAGGTACTACTATTGACCCCATTACTAAACGAGAAATTAAGGGTAAGGAATGCATGGTTTTCAATTACAAGAGGCTTAATGATAATACTCTTAAAGAACAGTATAACCTTCCTGGGATCAATACAATTATTAAAAGGATTGGAGGCAGTAGTATATACTCAAAGTTTGACTTAAAGTCTGGATTCCATCAAGTCGCTATGGCCCCTAAATCTGTGGAATGGACCGCATTTTGGGTCCCCGATAATTTATATGAATGGCTTGTCATGCCTTTTGGCCTGAAAAATGCTCCTGCGGTGTTTCAAAGGAAAATGGACAACTGTTTTAAAGGTACAGAGTACTTTATTGCAGTATACATCGATGATATATTAGTATTCTCTAAAACAGAAACAGAGCACAGAGAGCATCTGAAAATTATGCTGAATATTTGTAAAAAGAATGAGCTCATTCTAAGCCCAACAAAGATGAAGATTGGAACTCCAACTATAGAATTCCTTGGAGCTACTATTGGGCCATCAACAATCAAATTACATGCCCATATTATCTCAAAGATAGAAGATTTCAAAGAGCAGGAGCTTGAGACTACCAGAGGACTTCGATCATGGTTAGGTTTACTTAATTATGCAAGAAGCTATATTCCCAACCTTGGTAAGCTCTTAGGACCGCTATATTCAAAAACCTCTCCCAATGGAGAAAAGAAAATGAACTCACAAGATTGGGCTCTTGTTCGAAGTATAACGAAGCTGATAACTGAGCTACCAGACTTGGCTATTCCACCAGAAAAATGTTTCATCATTCTAGAAAACGACGGCTGCATGGAAGGATGGGGAGACATTTGTAAATGGAAAAATCAAAAATATGATCCCCAGTCAGAAGAACGAATATGTGCATATGCCAGTGGCAAATACAATCCTCTCAAGTCTTCTATTGATGCCGAAATACATGCCGTAATGAATAGCCTTAACAGCTTCAAAATTTACTACATGGACAAATGAGAACTCCTTATAAGAACTGATTGCCAGGCTATAATCAGTTTCTTTAATAAAACTACCCAAAATAAGCCATCCAGAGTCAGATGGTTATCTTTCACTGATTATATTACCGGCCTCGGCATTGACGTCCAGTTCCAGCATATTGATGGTAAAGATAACTTATTAGCTGACTCACTTTCTTGACTTGTTTGTTACATTACAGGGCCATGAAGCCAAGCAGATCAAGACCAAGTACTGCTAGCCCAAATCAACGAAACTTTGACCCAACTCAAGGAACGACCCAACCTGAGGGCATCAGCTCAACTGGCTTCAATCATTCAATCCTTCGTGAATATGAAAGGATCTACTACACTACAGGAGGCCCAACAATCACGTTCTTTGAAGGATATGAAAGAAGAATCCAAATGGCCCAGATCGAAGAAAGAGCCTCAAACAATGCCCTCTCAGCTCTACAAGAATTGGAAGGCATTATCCAGCTCAAAGAATATGAATTTGCACATCGTACCCAACAATTCAAACAGGATGTTTACTGGAGGAGGCAGTTGCAAAACATTAAGTGCATACGGAAAAATCTATTTGATTCCTTCCTTCAGCTGCAAGAAATCTCCAGGGAAATCAGAAACACACCACCATAAAGACAAAAAGCAATGGTGGGCCCTAAAGATCCAAAAGAAATCTGTTTTCGGTGAAAGGCTACTTTATGTCTATATCATGTCACTTTACTTTATGTCTATCTTGCTTTATATCATGTCACTTTATGGATTGAGCCCCGGGGAGCCGTCCATCTGTCCTAAGCGATAAGATTACGTAACACTAAGGAATCTGTAAAGGACTACAAGATGAGATATGCTTGAATGAAGATGAGGCCCAATGAGCACCCTGTTCAGCATGACTCCTTCTATATAAGTCCTTAGAACATCTCATTGCAAGACAGAAGTCGAGATCCGACACAAGTCTTACTCTGAGTTCACTTTCTTAAGTAAGTCCCTACCCTTCTAATTCAAGTCTTGTATTTTATAGTTCTTGGTACATTATCTTAATTACAAGCTAGAAGCGCTTTCGCAATTTTTGATATCAGAGCTAGTTTTAAATGGCTGAGTAAAATACTTTCAAGGTATTTTAGGGAAAGAGCCTTGAGCATGAGGTTGCTAACTCTTAAAACTTTTTCATGATATGTTTTTACAAGCATTAATGGATGTCTTTCTTTAAAATCCTAAGATAGTGAATTGCAACTGTTGATCAGTTATAACGATTCTTAGGAAAGGAACTAGTGAATTGCAACTGTTGATCAGTTATAACAAACCTCCTTACTGATGCAGCGCCCTATTAACTAAGTTTCTCTATAAGTTGATAATCAATTCTACGATGATAAGGCGTCCAGGGAATGACGAGTGGATTGCAAAAGGGCAGGTCCTAACTTGGCAGCATAGGAAAGGGAGCCGTAAGTAAGTCCAAGGGCACACCTGTATGAGCAAGAAAGCCTCTAAGACCCTCTAAGCCGTAAGTGGTAGAATTTGATTAGAAATAAAAAGAGAAAAGAAGTTATCAATGCCTTTATGTCTAGACATTGGGAGGAAAAGATTCAAGAGTGGTATACCAAATCTCACACCTCAAACATAGAATACCTTGACCTTGCAGAGACTAAGCCTACAACTCAAGAACTAGCTCACAATATTGCAGTAATTTACGATAGAGTTTGCCTTTCTTGTCGAGTACACCTCAAAAACTTTAAGCAAATACTAGAGGAAATTGAGTCTCTAAAAACTCAAAACAAAAAGCTTGCAGAAACTTTAGAAATACTCACCCAAGAGGTAGTCATACAAAAACCTCTAACTTTGGGTCAAGTAAAAGGGATTATTTCCAGTATAATTGAACCTCCAGGACTTGTTGAAGAAAGAGTTAAAAAGATATCTGAAGATCTAAATAAAAAGGTTGAGCGAGTAGAAAGGTTACTCCGCAAACTTGAAGCCTGGACTAGTACATGAGTTATATTAATACTCAAGCAACAAGCAACTATAAGGAAGCCCTGCAGGCAACAGAAAACATCGAAGCACCAGCACTTGGTTTTTGCCGACCAGCCGACTACAAAGGACCCTTAACAGGGACTATAGCTTCAATCAAGCAAGCCAATACTCAAATTCAATTACTGGTAACTATCCTTAAAAAGATCGAAGCTCTTGAAGAAAGGATTAAAAAGCTTGAAGCAAAGACTACCATCACCCCTTCTCTTCCTGACGAGGTAATTCAAAACCTATCTAATAAAATTAAGGGTTTGAATATCCAGGACAAGCCAAAGAAAAGAAAGGAAAGCTTCTGGTGTTTAAAGACCCCTACGAGATTTTTAAAGAACAAACTAAGAAGCAGTAAGATGGCGGCAAGATCAGCACCACAAAATCCTCCAGTCACAACAATTGCAAGAAGAATGGAGGAGACACCATTATTTGAAGATCAGGTACGAGATTATAGGCAAAACCAAAGGCGAAGGTATAATACTCAAAGAGCAATTCAGAGGGTTGCTAGAAGAATCACGGGGCAGGGACCCTATAACTATGCCCTAGAACAGCAGCCGGACCCTCAAGTGCAGCTTAGATCCTCTATGCAAGAAAGAGCATCAATCGTACCTGCTGAGGTACTTTACCATTCCAGACGAGATGATGTTCACCATCGAGTATATGTCCATAGATCTGAGGAAGCAATATTGGTTACCAATAACCAAGTTGACAGAGCATTCATCCAACCTGAAAGCTATCAACAACTACAAAGAAGCGGTATGAGATTCCTGCATATGGGAGTCATATAGGTCAGAATACAAATTTTACACAGGCAAGAGGAAGGAACTTTACTTCTTGATGTCTTTCGAGACAATAGATGGCAAGGAGATCAAGCAATATTTGCTACAATGGAAATTGATTTAACCCATGGAAGTCAAATGGTGTATGTAATCCCTGACACTATGCTCACTATATTTGATTTTTATCGTAATATACAGATATCAATATTGGCAAGGGGATACGAAAATTGGCGAAATGGAGAAGCTAATATCCTTGTAACCAGAGGATTGGTGGGAAGACTATCTAACACACCAAATGTTGGCTTTGCATATGAAGTCCAAAATGTTGTTGACTACCTAGCAAGCCATGGTGTTAGAGCTCTCCCTGGGAGAAGTTACAACACCAGAGATATATTGGGACAAAACTGAATCATCAGACAGTCAACGGTCAATATCCCAATGCAACCCATAGAGGTCAATACAAGAAATCTCCTTGAAGGAAGGGTTTCCTTGCTCTTTGAAAATTATCAAGCTGTAACATCCTCTGTGTTGGAGCAATCGGCCCTAAGATGGTCCGGAGTGACCATAGGTTTTGATGTTTGGGCAAAGGGTTTAAGTTAGGTTTTCCCTTGTATTCTTATATGTGTATGTTGAGTGTGCAGGTTGTACATGTTACACATATGGACTTGACTGGACGGTCTCGGTATGGTGAAGAATGGCATGGAGGCAAGCTGGAGGCTTGCGTGCGCATCCGAGGGACCTTGGTGAGCAGGGACGATGAACTGATGGGCGCGGACTTCGAGGCATACGTGAAGGATGCCATGGAGGCAAGCTGGAGGCTTACGTGCATCCGAGGGACGGGAGCCGAAGATGAAGAGGGCGCGAAGGCAATAGTCGAGGCTGCGGATGAGGAGTCAGTCGAGTCGTGAGGATCGAGTGACGTGTGAATGTACTAGGGAAGGGATTCAGCTGGGGACCAGTCGACTGTTCTGGGAGCAATCGACTGGTAGGTGGCTGGTGAGCTGACAAATTCGAACGTTGGGGGTGTCAACGGTCGAATTTGGTTGGCACCAGTCGACTGCCCTGGGGGCAGTCGACTGGTAGCGAGAAATCAACCCCGAGTCCTATTTAAAGAGGACTTCGTGGTGGCTGATTTTCTTGACGAATTTTGTCTTGGTTAAAGGCAAGATAGTAGTCATTGTGCTCAGAGGTCTGATTGGTGTTGTGGCGAGGTTTCTCCACCCACAAGGAGCGACGAGGGCTAGCCGGAGGTTATCCAGGGAGTGATCCACCGACGGATTCTTGGATTAGTCACCCGGCCGGGGTGGATACCAAGTAAATCCTCGTGTTAGCATTAGTTAGTATTTGTTTGATTATTTTTATTGTATATTCCGCTGTGCAAACTAACCGTGTAGGAAGAAAAGGGGTTCGAAACGCTATTCACCCCCTCTGGTACGTCAGAAACGATCCAACAATTGGTATCAGAGCGAGGACCGCTCTTGATCGGACTAACCGCCGAGGGAGCACACGCTAGAGGAAAATGGAAGGAGAAGGTCCGCTAGGGGACAACATCTACACTCCGCCGGCCTACGACCACGAGGATTTCAACTATTGGCAGGCGAGGATTGAGACATGGTTCAGAATGGATTGGGCATGCCGAATCGCTCTTGAAGACCCCTTCGAAGTTCCAAAGGACAAGCACGGGAAGAAGCTTCATCCTAGATATTGGGACAAAGAGCAACAAGAACAATTTCGGGGAATAAGAAGGTGATAGATATATTAATCAATATTTGGCCTACTAATGTGTTAAATGGTGTAGGAGAGTATCAAAGTGCATGTGAATTATGGAGTAAAGTGAAAGAGTATCATGAAAGTCTACACATGCTCAAGAGCCCAAGGAGAGAAGTCAAGTAGTCAAGAAGAAGAAGAAGAAAAAGAAGTGTCAACCTCTTCAAGTGAGGAGGAGGGAATAAGTGAAAGATCATCAACCTCCTCAAGAGAAGAAGAGGAAGAGGTCTCCATCTCAAGGATTGAGGGGGAGGAGAGACCCAATTCAATGCCGGATCAAGAAGAAGAATCTACATCATCTAAGGTTGAAGAAGTCAACCTAGCCTCCACCTCTACCTCCACCAAAGCCAAGAGAAAGGATCACATCACATGCTTTGGTTGCAATGAAAAGGGGCACTACAAGGACAAGTGTCCGAAAGGTAAAAAGGAGGTACACTCTAAACCTAGTTCGATTAAATTAAATTTTAACATAAAGTGTAGGATTGGAGAAACTCAAGAGAAGAAGAGGAGGATTCGATGTTTCACGTGTGGTGAGCTAGGACACTACCACACCAAGTGTCCAAGGAGTAAGGAGCTCAAAATGATGGAACACTTGAGGAGGTAGGAAAAAGAAGAAAGGAGAAAGCAAAGAAGTCCACATCAAGGAGGAACTCCAAAGGTAAGGAAGGTAACTCCTAACCTTAAGCCAAAATGTAATTCAATTTCAAGTTCCTTCTTACATTTTAAGAATCATGTTAATTATCCATTCATGCATGCTAATTTAAGTGAAAATTGTCTACTTGTGCATAACCATGGTTTTAGATATCATGATAGGACTAGAAATAACAAGGTAGGTCAAAACCCCAAGAAAAGCATGCATCATCACAAACCTAGGACCTTTGTACCTAAGGATGATGACATTAATCCCGAGAAGGAAAGGAATATGCCTAGAAAAGAGGGTAGGTCTAGGAATGTCCAAGATGGACATATGGAAACAAAGGTTAGAAATTTGGAAAGGGAAAATCAAGCCTTGAGGGCAAGGCTTGACACATTAGAAAAGGCCCTAGAAAGATTCACGATTGGATCTAAGGGCTTAGACATGATGTTTGGTAGTTTGAAACCCAACTATGATAGATCGGGTTTGGGTTACCGGTCTAAGACCTCCAAGGCAAACAAAAAGAAACATGCTAGGGTAGCATATGACTATGGCAAGAAGGGGGAGTCCAAAAATGATAAGGGAATGCCACGTAAAGGAAAAAGAAATGACTTAACCAAAGACAAGGTGTCTAAGGTTAAAAGGGTTGAGTTTGTAGGCCAAGAGTCACCGGTGGAACACCGATGTGGCCTATTGATGGTTGAGTCACCTAGGGAGGTGGCTAGGGCTAAGAGTTCAAGGGGGAGCTCTAGTAGCCTTTGGGATATATGGTGAATGGACCTTTGGAAGGTTCCTCCTAGAGGTCTAGATGGACCATGGAGTGTGCCAAAAGAATTGGAGACGGGCTTGAGTCTCAATTCTTGGGCTTTGGCACGGTGTTTTTGAGTTTCATGCATGGAAATATGACAATGGGGTCATATTGCATGAAAATTGATTTTTGGTGTGTAATTGCCATGTAAATCAATGCTAGGGATGCATTGTGGGGTGGCATGGGCAAAGACATCAAGAGGAAACCAAAACTAGGACTTTAGGTCAAGGTTTGATTAAAGTTTTTGGCTAGTTTTGGGTTTTATGTCAAACTTAGGAATGGTGATAGATACATTTAGGAATGTATTTTTTCCAAGTAGATATGGGTACCATAAACCTCTCCACAAAATTTGGAAATTTTTGAAGATTTGTGGAATTTTTGGCGCATTTCTGAATTTCATCAAAAATGCTGAAATTTCAGACTTTCAGAGTATCAGTCGACTGCCATTTTGGCAATCGACTGGTCAGGGCTGATTTTTGTATTAGCAGCTGGTTTGGGGTCCAAATGATGAAAAACAAGTGTATGGGGGCTAGTACACATTGTTTATGGTCATTAGGGATTAAAAGAACCAATAATTGGGATATTGTTGGGTTCTTTTTGATGTTAGGCAAAGGGGGAGAAGTGTTAGGTTTAAGTTGGGAAACTAAACACACCTTTGCTAGGAACCCTAGGTTTAGGGGGAGCTGAGATTAAGGGGGAGCATGGTTGCTCCATTCTTGGCGTAAGGGGAACCTTGGAAAGGTTCTTAAAAAACCTTTGCAAGTCCAATGTAGGGGGAGCTTGGGAAAAGCTTTAAAAAGCCCATTTTGGTGGAAATTCCTAGCTTGGAGGGCTAGGTGTTGAAAATTCCTAACTTGGAGGGTTAGGTGGTAAAAAGTCCTAACTTGGAGGGTTAGGTGTAGGATGCCTTGGGATAGGATCCATGTATGCATTGCATATGCATTATTTTTGCCATTGACTACTGTTTTGCTTTCCCTAACTTAAACGTATTGCCAAACATCAAAAAGGGGGAGATTGTTGGAGCAATCGGCCCTAAGATGGTCCGGAGTGATCATAGGTTTTGATGTATGGGCAAAGGGTTTAAGTTAGGTTTTCCCTTGTATTCTTATATGTGTATGTTGAGTGTGCAGGTTGTACAGGTTACACATATGGACTTGACTGGACGGTCTCGGTACGGTGAAGAATGGCATGGAGGCAAGCTGGAGGCTTGCGTGCATCCGAGAGACGAGAGCCGAAGATAAAGAGAGCGCGAAGGCAATAGTCAAGGCTGCGGATGAGGAGTCAGTCGAGTCGTGAGGATCGAGTGCTGTGTGAATGTACTAGGGAAGGGATTCAGCTGGGGACCAGTCAACTGCTCTGGGAGCAGTCGACTGGTAGGTGGCTGGTGAGCTGGCAAATTCGAACGTTGGGGGTGTCAACGGTTGAATTTGCCTGGCACCAGTCGACTGGGGCAGTCGACTGGTAGCGAGAAATCAACCCCGAGTCCTATTTAAAGAGGAATTCGTGGTGGCTGGTTTTCTTGACGAATCTTATCTTGGTTAAAGGCAAGATAGTAGTCTTTGTGCTCAGAGGTCTGCTTGGTGTTGTGGAGAGGTTTCTCCACCCACAAGGAGCGACGAGGGCTAGCCGGAGATTATCCGGGGAGTGATCCACGGACGAATTCTTGGATTAGTCACCCGGCCGGGGTGGATACCAAGTAAATCCTTGTGTTAGCATTGGTTAGTATTTGTTTGATTATTTTTATTGTATATTTCGCTGTGCAAACTAACCGTGTAGGAAGAAAAGGGGTTCGAAACGCTATTCACCCCCTCTAGCACGTCAGAAACGATCCAACACTCTGCACCTCCCATATACAATGACAAAGACGAAGAAGTACAATCCGATGAAGAAGAGGTAAAATCCCATACTGTTGCAGTTTTCTATGAAGGAGAACCATTACTGGTTAAAAGAATTCATCCGGAAGCAACTCTGCCACAACATAAGACTGACGCATCTGCTGGATATGATTTAGCAGTATATGAGGAAGCCATAATACTAAAACGAGGGATGACAGTATTAAATACTGGTATATGTCTTGAATTGCCACCAGGAACTTATGGACAATTAGCACCAAGATCAAGTGCTTCCCTCAAAGGCATAATCTTGGGAGGAGTGATTGATGCAGATTACCGAGGTGAAATAAAAATTATTACATTCAACCTCAGTAATGATATCATTTATCTTGCAGCACATGAAAAAATAGCACAGCTAATAATACATCTCATAGCCACTCCTGAAGTGTACCCTGTTGAAAGATTAAGCACTACTATACGAGGAAATCAAGGTTTGTCTGAAACGGGAATTCTTGATACATATCGGGAATTTCACACTCTTCTGATATCTGACCGGTCCACCGACCGATCAGGAGTTGTCTGATCGGTCCACAGACCGATCAGTGAGCTCACAGAACAAATTCCATCCGATTCTGTTCGTTCCCTGATCGATCAGCAGACCGATTAGGGACCTCCCCGATCGGTCACCAAACCGATCAGGAGTTGGCCTGATCGGTCACAATGACCGATCAGGCAATTCTGTGAGAAATCCTTCTGTCTTGGACCTGATTGGTCCACAGACCGATCAGAAGGACCACAGAATCCTTTCTGTTCGATCCTTGATCGATCCGCAGATCGATCAGGGACTTCCCTGATCGGTCACCGAACCGATCAGAACGTAGCCAGACCGATCAGGAGGTTCCCTGATTGGTCTGGGTATCCAGAGATCGGATGGTAGATCCGATCTACGACATTAACTTTGGTTGGTGATCGGTCCACCAACCGATTTAATCACCCAAATACTCATATCCTCCAAACCCTAGCGCCGAAACCACTTCATCTTTGGCGAGCCCTTCCTTCGGCGAGATCCCTGTTCCTCTCTGTGTGCTCTCTGTGAGGCACGCCTGACCTGCGCAAACCTTCTCCCTGAGGCCGAGCACTCTGCTGGCTTGCGGTTTGTTTCTGCGCAATCTGCTTGTGTTTTCTTCCCTACTCACTCAATCTTCATGACACCAAAGTAAGCCATTTTTGTAGTTTTACTTTGCTGTTTACTTCTTGAGTTATGATGTTTGCACTAATTAGTTTGTTTTAACTTGTGTCGTGCCCTCAAATCCCATTTCTGTTGATTGTTTGGTTGCCGTGGTCTACCCTTATTTGATCAAAAATTTTTGGATCTGTGCCCTCCAGCAGCACTGCCCCGGGGAGTTTCATACCCATCGACGATACATCATATGCCCCACGCAGTCTGACGACCCCCCAGCTCAGGATTGATTGTATTTGGCTGTACTCTGATTTCGATTCTGCTTCCATGACTTGTTATGTCTGACTGTCGTGATGGATGTTTTCGTATGACTGCTATTTCATGAATTTTCTATTCCATGGTTATTTTCATATGATGCGTATGACTGTCTTATCTTGCAGTATCTTTTCATATGCTTATCATATGTTTCTCATTTAATCATGTCCTGTTTGTTTTGGGAAAACTCCTTAACCTGGGTTAAGGGGGAGGTATCTTAAACTTAATAACCAGTCTACACCCTTTTCGATGCTTGACAATGGGGGAGAGTGTGGTTAGTTACGTTTAGGATTAATACGAGTATAACTATTGTAGGGGGAGGACTCTGATTCTCCTGTGGTAGTGAAACTTGATTGAAATTTGTATCATTTCAAATACCTAAATTTAAAATCGGGTTGTTAAACAATAAAAAGGGGGAGATTGTTGATGCAGTCTGACCCTGATTGTTGTTTTGGTGTTGGCACCGAATTAAGTTTAGGTTAATAAGATGAGTTTGGTTTAAGTCTTAGTCGGGGACTGGGCACGACTCCCGATGAGTGAAGCCGGGTTACTGGAAACCCCGGTGAGTGAAGCCGGGTCCCGGTGAGTGAAGCCGGGTGATTGAAACCCCGGTGAGTGAAATCGGGTCCTGGTGAGTGAAGTCAGGTGATTGAAACCCCGGTGAGTGAAGCCGGGTCCTGGTGAGTGAAGCCAGGTGATGGAAACCCCGGTGAGTGAAGCCGGGTCCTGGTGAGTGAAGCCAGGTGACTAAAATCCCGGTGAGTGAAGTCGGGTCCTAGCAAGTGAGGCTAGGTGACTGAAACCCTGGTGAGTTAAGCCAGGTCCTAGCGAGGGAAGCCAGGTTGAACAAAGTCCCGGTGAGTGAAGTCAGACACGAAGTCTTGGTCCGGAGGACTGAGCATTGAGTGTACTGGTCGGAGAGGGCACGTGAGCTCTTTCTCCGGTACCAGAATGAGTCAGAGAAGGCTAGGGAGCCTGTTCTCTGAACTTAGGGGTAATTTGGTCGGAGCTGGATCGGTCTGGAGACCGATCAGGGAGTTGGCATAAACTCCCTATTGTGGATCGGTCTGGTGACCAATCCAGCGAAGTCTGATCATTCTGGTGAACGATCAAGGAGAGAACAGAAAGGTTTCTGTTTGGCTTCTGATCGTTCTGGTGAACGATCAGAGATGGGACAGTAGATTTCTGTGAGAAACCCTGATCGCTCGGTCTGACCGATCAAAGATCGGACTATCCTCATCCTGACCGATCAGGATGGCTCCTGATCGGTCAGGGAGTGACCTGATCGGTCACCAGACCGATCAGGTCACAACCTGATCGGTCAGGTGACTGATCAGGCGTGTAGTTCCTGCGGGTTGTGGCAAGCAAACTGCTGGATCGGTCTAGTGACCGATCCATGTTCTGTGATCGGTCAGTGTGACCGATCAGGTTCAGTCCGTGATCCCTCTAATCTCACTTTGGACCGATCAGGCAGGAGCCAGATCGATCAGGATTTTCACTGATCAGTCTGGTGACCGATCAGGGTCCTCTCTGATCGGTCTGTGGACCAATCAGTAACTGATAACTTTAATTCAAATCCGCTGTTAGAATTCTGATCGCGTTCTGATAACTTCTGTTTTCACTGCTATTTCTCTGATTCACGTTTGATTTCATTTGCTAAGCGTCTGCTAAGTGTGCAGGTAATGCAGAGATGATTCAAACAATGGAGGAGGGTCAACTGGGGACATTCCCTTGATCAGGTTTGGCTGTTTTCTCTTCTCAGGTTACAATGGGCGTCTGGCGCGGCTAGGAAGCTGATGAACTGATCTGGAGCTCGGCTGAAGGGGGTTCAGGGAGTCCAGAAGAGGTCAGTGGTAACTGGGGTTGTTGCAGGTGAGCAGCTGTTGAGCTGCAGAGGCGTGCCTGGTGACCAGGCGCTGGGCAGAGGCTTAAGAGCTGGGTAGCGAAGAAGCCTCGAACAGAACTTATGTTTCTGCTCCTTGAAGCAACTCTTGGATACACTCAAAGCTTTTGAGCGATTTGCATGCTCTGCGACTTGAGCACTTGGAAGAATTTGAGAACGTTGTGAGGCGATCAACAAGCAGACAAGGAGGAGTTGAGTGAATGCTCTTGCCGAGGTTGTGCTGGGTTGTGAGTATTGCTGTGTAAACGTTTCTCCTTCGCTTGCTTGTGCTCTGTAAGATCCTCTTTGTCTCTTTGTCTCTGTGCTTTTATTTCATATCATTCTGTTGAGACTTGCTGTGGAGAGGTTTCTCCACCGAGAAGGAGGTTAAACTATATCCGGATTTCCCGGGGCTTGATCTGCCGACGATCAAGGGATCGCCCACCTTACAGGCACGCCAAGGAGTAGGGGCAAGTTATCCCCAAACCTTGTAAATCCTCCGTGTTAGCATTTCTGATTTGTGGTTTAGTTTTCTGTTAGTTCTTGTTTTTGTTTTTGTCTTCCGCTGCCTAACCCTGATCATAGAAACAAGAAAAGTTCAAATCGCCAAATCTGCCTGTGTCTGGCTAGCCATCCAAGCACCAACAAATACCTCGCGGTGCTGCGGATGTCCAGGGTACTTAGACTTGGTCTGGGTGTTATGAACGCTCAACTAAGAAACAAAACCCTAATACCTTGCGGTGCTGCTGATGCCCGGGGTACTTAGGCTTGGTCTGGGTGCTACGAACGCCTAACCAAGAATCAAAATCCTAATATCTCGTGGTGCTGCGTATGCCTGAGGTACTTACAGATGTTGGGACCGGGTGCATGTTGACATGGATACGGGTTCGTAATTTTAAAATTTAATTACGTGCAGCGGAAGGTTTAGCATAAATAATTTCTCAAATTATTTTAACCACGTATCTAGCATGCAATCTTATGTTGTGGAGGCATGATCATACATTTAAAATTTTACAGAAAGTAAACTAATTTACTTAATACCTCACGTAACTCGTAGAAAGGGACGAGATCCAACCGTAGCGTCCCTTGGAAGCTCCGCCTCTATTCGCGTCCACGTCGAGTTTTCTTCGGGATGACTTCGCAAAGCCACGAGTTTTGTGCCGACAAGAACTACTAGATTCTCCAAAGGCACGACAAGAATACCAAGAGAGAGATGAAAAACTAACCACCAAACGAAGAACGGAATCAAGATTCCGGGAGGAAGGAAGGAGTCGCGCCCGCTTCTTCTTCTTCTTCGACTTCTTCTTGGTGGTGGAAGCTCACGACAAAGGGGGAGGGCTCTAGGACCGGCGGCACTAGAAGAGGGAGAGGGAGAGAGGCTAGGTAAGAATCCTTGATCTCTTGGATTGATTTCCAAGCCTTGCCTTGGTGCCTTTATATAGTAGCCTCTTAATCGCCAAGTCTCCTTTTAACGAAATAAATTTTCATAAGAAATTTATTTTATAAATTTTTTCTATGAATTATTCCGTTATGCCAAGTTTTTATTATAACTTAATTTATAATAAAAACAATCATGTCTCCCCTTTTATTATGGAAAGAAATTTTTTTATATAAATTTCTTTATCATGGTAAATCAATCCATTATTGATTTTATAAAATAAAATAAACCAATCCAAGGTTTATTTTAATTTCCATGAAAATAAATCTCTTTATATAAATTTCTTTATATAAATTTCTTTATCCATAATTTTATAAAACAAACCGCGCTCGGTTTATTTTATAATTTGAACTAAACAATTTGGTTCTCCCCTTTGGATGTGGCCGGCCAAACAAAGAGGTTGGGGACCCTCTTTGGACGGCCAAACCCAAGCCACGATCTCACGAATTAAACTCATTTAATTCGTTCAATAAGCCTTCAAAAGACTTAGCCATTTTATGCTTCCGATGCGTCTCTGAAAAATTCAGATTTGACTTATCTCTCTTGATCGGAAAATCCAATTTTCAACTCATTTTAAATCTCTCGGATTACTCGTAGTGCGTGTGACTAAATAGGCTTTCGATTTATGTTGGCCGTCTATAATCAACTAATTATTGAACGATCATGAGTGACACCTAGTAGTACATCATGATCCCCAATTAATCGAATGATCAACGGTTGACCTCAGAAATAATTCTGAAACCCTTCAGCAGCTCTAATGAATCGTGCCTCATTCCCTTCACCATCTTATACCCACTTGGTTCAGGATATGGTCTGTGTGTGTCAGTCCCCACTAGGCTGACTACGTCACACCTAGCCCAAGTAGTGTCTTTTTTGTCCTTTGGATTTCTAATTACTCTCATGTATTTAAGAGACTCATACTCTAAACATGACATGCTCTGGCCAGAGGCTTTGAGTAACAATCCGACGATAGGCCTGGGTATACATCTCCTCGCAAGGAGTGGTGAATCCTTTGTAGGCTGTTCAAACATCTTCGGGCACTTCGGCTTATACCTAACCATCCTAGGTCCACACCTCCTTGGAGATGCTTGCTTATGATGTCAAAGTATAAGTCTTCATGACCAAGATGACTTGAACACCGCAAGTCAAAGGAACATCGCACTTAAGCTGCAGTAAGAACTTCATTGACATATCTATGTGTAGATTACCATATGATGTTTTACAGCTAGTCACTCCAATAAACTAGTTCCCTTAACTAGCATTCATGTTTATCTCCGGACATCCCATTGTCACCATCCAGTGAGAATCAGCTGATTAGAGAATAACCCATGCTAGTCTCCACAGAATTGATAGTGCCCGTTTTTATCAATTCATCGACTAGGGACAATTTCAATACTTCACAATTGCACATGTAGAGATAATCACTAGTTGTGAATTCATCGCAAATTCTCTCATGCTGTGAATTGTATTGCGGACATTCAGTAAATGAGTTTAAGATCTCAATCAAATACACGAACATGTATACTCAAATAGTGAATATTCATTTATCAAAGTAAATGATTACAATCATAAGGCGATTGCCTTATGACACTTCTCTCATATTACTAACAAACTCCCACTTGACCTAATGCCAATCGCTACGGTATCCAATACCACAGGCTCTAACATGACCCTCAAAATTGCTTTGAGGCAAGACCTTAGTTAAAGGATCCGCTAAATTCCTTTCAGTGGGAATTTTCTCAATTTGTATATCATTCCTACTTATAATCTCTCTGATCAAATGATAGCGGCGAAGCACGTGTTTGGATCGCTGATGAGACCTTGGTTCCTTTGCTTGTGCAATAGCTTCATTGTTGTTGCAGTAAACCGGCACTGCTTCATCTATGGTTGGAACCACACCAAGTTCTGAGACAAACTTCTTCATCCAGACTGCTTCCTTCGCTGCTTCCGAAGCTGCAATATATTCCGCTTCCGTGGTAGAATCCGCTACGGTGACTTGTTTAGAATTCTTCCAACTTATTGCGCCTCCATTCAAAGTAAATACGTATCCAGACTGTGATTTGGAGTCATCCTTATCTGTCTGGAAACTGACATCTGTATACCCACGTATTACCATATCTCCTTCTTCATATATTAGGAACACATCCTTAGTTCTTCTTAAGTACTTAAGGATTGTCTTGACAGCCGCCCAATGATTCATTCCTGGATCAGACTGGTATCTGCTCGTGACGCTCAGAGCATACGATACATCGGGCATAGTACATAACATAGCATACATGATAGATCCTATCGCGGATGCATATGGAATCTTATTCATGCAAATCCTCTCGCCTTCTGTGCGCGGACACATAGACTTTGAAAGGTTGATCACATGCCTGATGGGAAGGTAACCTTTCTTGGATTTCGACATGCTAAACCTTTTAAGCATTCGGTCTATATATGTAGAATGCGAAAGACCAAACAACCGTTTTGATCTATCTCTATAGATTGTAATCCCAAGGATATAGGTTGCTTCTCCCAGGTCTTTCATGGAGAAAGTTTTGGACAACCAAATTTTAACCGACTGTAAGACTGATATATCGTTTCCTATAAGCAATATATCATCGACATATAATACTAGGAATACGACTGCACTCCCACTAACCTTCTTGTACACACAAGGTTCGTCAGGATTTTGTGAGAAATCAAACTCTTTGATTGTCTCATCAAAACGGATGTTCCAGCTCCTGGATGCTTGCTTCAGTCCATATATGGATCGCCGAAGTTTGCATATAATACTAGGAATACGACTGCACTCCCACTAACTTTTCAATATTCTGTATTTATATTTTATTTAAATTATTTTTTTAATTGAAGCAAAGGATAAAAACATTATCTTTTTTTTTTAAATTATTTTATCTTGTTGATGGATAAAATTTCAGCTGAGAAGATCATGCATCGAGGCACTATAAATAGAAACAAGCAAGCCCTCTAACAGATAAGAAAATTTGATTCTGGTTCAAGCTTTGGCGCTCTCTTGCTTCCACGCTCCTCTGCTGCGGTTTGTGCTTTGACTCGACGCTATCCGACCGCTGCTGGAAGATCGCTCCCAACACCCAAGCTGCTTCAGATAAATCTAAGTGTTGGGTAACGAATTTTATTTTTGCACTTAAATTATTTAAGGGGGAAGTGTAGGGCTGTTACACTTCCGCCCAATCTTGTATTCGAATCACTCTATCGGTAGTTTGTCGGTAGAGATTTTTAGTGGATTGCCAACAAGAAAGGTTCAAGGAACCTGGGCCTTCGAGTAGGAGTCGGCGAAGGCTCCGAACGAAGTAAAACTCCTCGTGTAATTTTGTTTTATTTTTCTCTTTCGCATTTCGTTTTAATTTTTCCGCTGCGCACGTTATAAAAAAAACATCGTACAATTTTCTATCGACTCTGATTTTATACCGAAGATTTTAAAAGTCACGTGATTCACCCCCCCCTCTCACGTGCATTGGTCCTACAAGTGGTATCAGAACGAAGTTCGCTCTGTATCGGTGCAACCACCATAAGAGCCGGGGGAAATCCAATTCTTTTTCGTTTGTTTTTGTGTTTTCGCTGCACGATCTAAATTAGGTATTGTTGCCTAAATTTAGATATTTTCTATCGATTTTACTCGAATTTGGGCAACACCATTTCGAGTCGTTTTTTGTTTCTTTCTTCTCCTTTTCCTACCACACTACTAATCCAAGACCTAGTCTTGGAACAAGTGTTTTTGTTGTTGTCTATTTCAGATGGCTCAAGGTGAAGGATATAGTACTGCCCGTCCTCCGCTCTTCAATGGGGAAGACTTCCCTTACTGGAAACGAAGAATGGAGGTGTACCTAAAGACTGATGTGGATCAATGGTTCGCAGTGTAATCTGGCTACGAACCACCAATGGACGAGGGAAACAATGCACTGCTGAAGCATGACAGATGGAACCTAGAAATGAAGAAAAGGGCTCAGATTGAGTTCAAAGCACAGAACACACTCCAATGCGGACTAACCAAAGAGGAATTGAACCGTATCGGCCCAACTGAATCTGCCAAAGAACTTTGGGACAAACTAATTGACCTGCATGAAGGCACCTCAGATGCGAAGGTAACAAAAAGAGATTTGTTATTGAATAAATTATTTAACATAAAAATACAGGAAGGTGAGTCTGCAAGCCAACTCCACGCCCGGATCAAGGACATACTAAATGGACTCCACCTCATTGGGCACAAACAAGAAAATAGAGATATTATAAGGTATGCACTAAATGCCTTTCCTAGAAACTCTTTATGGGCATCCATCATAGATGCTTATAAAATTTCTAGGAATCTTTCCAAAATAAATTTAGATGAACTATTCTGTGAATTAGAACTGCACGAACAAACTAACGCCAAGGCCGAGAAAGGATTTGCTTTGTTTGCAGGTTCTTCAAAAGAAGTCAAGTCGAAGAAGAAAATTCAAGAATCAGAAGAAGAGTCAGACTCAGACTCAGATGACGAGGAACAAATGGTTAACTTAGTAAGAAAAGTCCTCGCCAAAAAGAAAAGCAAATTCTCGAAAAGAGATTTCCAAAAGATAATGAAGCCAACCAGTTATGGAGACAAAAGCAAAATAACCTGCTTCGGTTGCAACAGAAAAGGACACTTCAAACATGAATGTCCCTACAAAACGGAGGACCAATCAAAGAAAAGCAAGAAGAAGAAGGCTCTTCAAGCCACCTGGGACGAGAGTTCGGATGACTCTGACTATGAACCACCAAAGAAGACAAGCTACCTCGCGCTAATGGCAACTGGACCCGGGTCAGACTCGGAGCACGACGAAGATTCCGAATACGAGTCGAGTCAGGAGATCGGACTCTTTTCGGACGACTCGACTAAGGTATATTTAGATTCAGTTAATGAAAATTTTTTTAAGATTATTTCCATTTTAAATAAAAAATTACTTGCATCTGAATCTAGGAATGACCAGCTCCTTAAGGAAAATCAAGACCTTAAGGAGCAATTAATTAATACTAGAACATTAACTGAACAAACTCAAAATCAAAAGATAATTGAGCTTGAAACTGAAAACTCCACTCTAAAGGGCGAAGTCCTAAAACTTAAGGATCTACTAGCAACTTTCACAACCCGATCCAAGAACCTTGACCTCATTCTTGGATCACAAAAGGGCATGTATAATAAATCTGGGATAGGATATAAATCAGGATCAGCCCAAAGATCCTTTATCTCCTTTATCCACCACCGCAAAAATCAACGAAAAGCGTGGGTTCCGAAAGCTTACCTAACAAAGCAAGTAGGTCAGAATCAATTTTATGTCCCAAAAAGGGACATCCACTACATTGACCCTAGACATCCAGTCTACAATTTAGGGGGAAGTTCCAAATTAGTTGGCACCTCAAAGTCACCCTTTACCCGTCTGGGTACCTGGGACTAGTTTCAAAAGTTAGTCTGACACTTGACCTACTCAGTACCTGGGTAGGGCGAGCTGATAGTACGTTAGGGAAGCTGATCTAAGGAGTCAGGTAGGGGAAGGCGTCCTCTATTTGGTCTTCTTAGCCCAGTGGAACTAGCCGAAGCTACCTCGCCACATCCTAGACTAGTTAGACCAAGGAGTTTCAATAGGTAGGTTAAAAGTACAACTTCCTTAAGCGATTTTGCCTAGAAAGTGGTTGTTGATCCAATAAGGCTTCGGCCAAAGAAGACCTCTGTGCCTCGCCACGGCCTGGAAACCAATTATGGAAGTATACTTTTAAACTGCTTCTTGTCAAACCTGAATCTAACAAAAGGTCAGATTAACTTTTATAAATCAAACTCAAACTTATCTCACACAAATCATAGGATCCCTTTGATTGACAACTTAGATCAAGTGAGATGAATAAGGACAACTAAAATCAAATTTCAAAATTCAAATTAACAAAATCAAATTTCAAAATTCAAATTAACAAAATTAAATTTCAAAATTCAATTAACAAAATCAAATTTCAAAATTCAAATTAACAAAATTTTCAAAATTCAAATTACAAAAAATTTCAAAATTAACAAAATCAAATTTCAAAATTCAAATTAACAAAATCAAATCTCAAAATTCAAATTAACAAAATCAAATTTCAAAATTCAAATTAACAAAATCAAAATTTCAAAATTCAAATTAACAAAATCAAATTTCAAAATTCAAATTAACAAAATTAAATTTCAAAATTCAAATTAACAAAATCAAATTTCAAAATTCAAATTAACAAAATCAAATTTCAAAATTCAAATTAACAAAATCAAATTTCAAAATTCAAATTAACAAATTCAAAATTCAAAATTAATAAAATTCAAATTCAAAAATTCATAAAAATTCAAATTCAAAATTCAAAATCAAAAATTCATAAAATTCAAATTCAAAATTTAAATTCAAAAATTAATAAAATTCAAAATTCAAATTCAAGTTTTAAATTCTTTAGGATGTTTAAAATTTTCTTAAATTTTTTTTTAAAAAAAAAATTTCAAAAACTTAACCTAAGTTCTAAATCTTTTACTTAACTGTAGGTAAATAAATGGATTATTGACAGTGGGTGCTCCAGACACATGACTGGGGATCCCACCAAATTTACAGAACTCAAGTACAAAAGACTAGGGACCGTTGCTTTTGGAAATGACGGTAAACTTAAGGTAATTGGCCTAGGTAATATTGAACTTGAGTCTGATTTTATAATTACAAATGTATTACTTGTTGAAAATTTTCACTTTAATTTACTGAGTATTAGCCAATTGTGTGACACTGGTTATAAGGTTAGGTTCCTATCCAATGAATGTCTGATCAAACACAATGACAACCCAAACATCACACTTAGAGGACTTAGGCACAATAACATTTATGAAATTAAGTTAACCTGTCCCTTAGAAAATTGTCTTTTAACCCATAAGGATGAGACTTGGCTCTGGCATAGGAGACTTTCACACACTCACTTCAGAAAACTACCTAAACTAAAATGTTTAGTTAGAGGCCTACCAAAGTTATCTAACCTTGAGTCAACCTTATGTAATGCATGTCAACAAGGAAAACAAACTAGGTCAACCCACAAACCAACTAGTCAAACTCAAACTAAGTCAATTCTTGAATTAATTCACCTAGACCTATTTGACTCACATGGGGTAAAATCAATTAGTGGAAACCTTTACTGTTTAGTAATCATAGATGACTATTCAAGATTTACCTGGGTAAAATTTTTAAAAAATAAAGATGAAACTTTTGATATGTTTACTCAATTTTGTAAATTAGTAGAAAATGAAAAAGGGATTAAAATTAAAAGACTTAGGAGTGATAACGGCGGGGAATTTAAAAATCAAAAATTTAACCAATTCTGCTTAGAAAATGGCTACCATCACGAATTCTCTTGTCCTAAAACACCTCAACAAAATGGAATAGTAGAAAGGAAAAATAGAACACTACAAGAAGCAACAAGAACAATGCTAAATGAATACAATCTACCTAAATATTTTTGGGCTGAGGCTGTTAGTACAGCCTGTTATGTACAAAATAGAATAACTATAAATAAAAATCTAGGAAAAATAACTTTTGAAATCTATTATGAAAAACAACCTAATATTAAGTATTTTAAAGTATTTGGATGCAAAGTGTATATATTAAACACTAGAGAACACTTAGGAAAATTTACCTCTAAGGTTGAGGAAGGTATCTTTGTAGGTTATTCCCTTACCAGTAGAGCTTATAGAGTTTATAATAAAACTACCCTAAGAATTGAAGAAACTACAAATGTAAAATTTAATGAAAAGTCTAGCCCAAATAACCTTGATCAAACCACCTACCAACCAATTGATTTTGTTAGTACTGACCCAAATGAAAGCCAATTTGAGGACCGAGACCATGATCTGACTGAACCTGCACCTGAATCTGAACCTAACCAACCCAGAACTATTCGAGTTAGCTCAGCCCAGCCAACTGATCAGATCATAGGCGATCCAGAGCTAAGGGTTCAAACCAGATCAGCCTTTAGGAACCTTAGTCAAATTGCCTTGATTTCAAAAATTGAACCCAAGTCTATAGAAGAGTCCTTACTTGACCCTGATTGGATCATAGCCATGCAGGAAGAGTTAGCCCAATTTGAACGTAGTCAAGTCTGGGACTTAGTACCCTTACCTAAAGGCAAGAAATTTATTGAAACTAAATGGGTCTTTAGGAATAAACTTAACGAACAAGGAGAAACAGTCAGGAATAAGGCTAGGTTAGTAGCTAAGGGGTTTAGCCAAGTAGAAGGACTTGATTATGATGAAACCTATGCCCCTGTAGCTAGACTTGAGTCCATTAGGATGCTTTTAAGTTATGCATCCAAATCTAGGACCAAACATATAGAAATTAAGCACCATTTTGTTAGAGATCATGTTAATAAAGGGGAAATAGAACTTAATCATGTTGAATCCAAATCTAACCTAGCTGACATATTCACTAAACCACTTCCTGAATCCGAATTTAGCAATTTAAGAAGGTTAATAGGAATGTGTGTTGTAGACTAGGATTGACCTAATCACTTTTACTCAACTCACAAATTCTGTTTGACACATAGCTTGAGTTAGAGTTAATTTTTGTACTTGCATTTTTTGTACTCTCTAAAATGTGTATTTTTTAAACTTGATTTTCAAAATTGACTTTGATTTTCACACTTAATTTTTTTTTTTAAAAAATTAACTTTGATTTCAAACTTGACTTTCGAGACTGGTAGACTTAGCCTAAGTTTGACCCCTAGAGATGCATGTTCCTATAGATTTAGAGGCCGCATCTCACAAAGCACATTAGGTATAACATGTTTGTGTATGCTAAAACATAGAATGGGGTGAGATGTATAGGGTATTGCCTGGACTTCAGAATGCTTAAACCTGTGCATCGTAGCAAGTCTGGGCGTTAAATACCAACTTCATATTGATCAAGTTAAGTAGTCTTTCTGTAAAGCTAAGCTAGACACTAGTACTTGACTTGACTAACCTAGTGAAAACTACTATCCTATAGATAGTTAGCTAGTAACTACGGTTAGACATCCAAAATGGGCTAAACTTTCTTACTTTGTTCAGGGGGAGCTTGAGTTTATATTTTGTATTCTAACTCTCAAAAATGTTTAGTGAAAACTGTTTTAGAAAATATCTTCTTTAATTGAACAAGGATTTAAAAAAAAAATATCTTGAAATTTCCTTTAACATTTATGCTCTCAGATTGTTTGTGTTAAATTAAGAATTTGACTTACCCCTCTGAATCAGTTCAGAAACTTAGTATGCTTGTTAAGCATTTTTTCCCCAAATACTTAAAGTATTTTTTACTTGGCTGGCATATTACTTGATTGCTTGTTTTATTTCTGATGCTTGCGCACTTATTATTTCTTTGTTTTGATGAATGCCAAAGGGGGAGGGTTTAAGGGTTGAGTTAGAAAATTAAAAATTTCTGATCTTAGAGCATGTCATTTGCATATTATTCTTGGACTCATTGCTTTATCTGGTATTTTCTAACTTTAACCCAGGTTGTCATTGCATCAAAAAGGGGGAGATTGTTGGTGCAATTTGCACTAATAGTTAAACCTGAGTTTTGATGAATGACAAATAGGTTAAAGTTAGACTTGCTTTTGGTTTTGATCTCATTACTAAGTGTGCAGGGTTAAAAGACTTAGGATCTGACACCAGGCTGAAGTCCAGGGTGGTTGAGTCCTGGCGGGAAGTCCAGGGTGGTTGAGTCCTGGCGAGAAGTCCAGTTGGGTTCACGGGGCCTGACAACTGGCTGAAGCCCAAGTTGGTTGAAACTTGGCAAAAAGACCAGGGTGGTTGACCCCTGGCAGGAAGACCTGGTGGGTTAAGAAGTTGAGTAGAGCTGCACGAGGTAAGTGAGGTAAGTCACTGGAGGAGCGAATCAGTGAGGACGGGTCCTATTTTAGGACTGTAGGCGCGGTCCAACCTAGGCCCATTTTGGTGACCTCAGTTGAGTCCTGGTTAGATCCTTATCCAGGTTTGGACGGGGTCTAATTAACTCTAAATGCATTAACTCTATTTTACAGAATTTATTTAATTAGATTCTAAATGCATTAACTCTATTTTACAGAATTTATTTAATTAGATTCTAAATGCATTAACTCTATTTTACAGAATTTATTTAATTAGATTTTGTAGTTGAATTTTATAAAATTATTCCTTATCTAAAGCCTTGGTGGAGGATAAATTATCAATTAAATTATTCGTATTTCCTTCTTTTTAGAGAATAAAATTATTCCTACTGATGCTTAAAATTCTCACGTAAAGCTTAGTTGGAAGGATAAAATCTCCTTTTAAATTATTAATAAAATTGTAAGAGGATAAAACCTCTCGGTTAACTTTTCAATATTCTGTATTTATATTTTATTTAAATTATTTTCTTAATTGAAGCAAAGGATAGAAACATTATCTTTTTTTTAAAATTATTTTATCTGGTTGATGGATAAAATTTCAGCTGAGAAGATCATGCATCGAGGCACTATAAATAGAAGCAAGCAAGCCCTCTAACAGATAAGAAAATTTGATTCTGGTTCAAGCTTTGGCGCTCTCTTGCTTCCACGCTCCTCTGCTGCGGTTTGTGCTTTGACTCGACGCTATCCGACCGCTGCTGGAAGATCGCTCCCAACACCCAAGCTGCTTCAGATAAATCTAAGTGTTGGGTAACGAATTTTTTTTTTGCACTTAAATTATTTAAGGGGGAAGTGTAGGGCTGTTACACTTCCGCCCAATCTTGTATTCGAATCACTCTATCGGTAGTTTGTCTGTAGAGGTTTTTAGTGGATTGCCCACAGGAAAGGTTCAAGGAACCTGGGCCTTCGAGTAGGAGTCGCCGAAGGCTCCGAACGAAGTAAAACTCCTCGTGTAATTTTGTTTTATTTTTCGCTTTCGCATTTCGTTTTAATTTTTCCGCTGTGCACGTTATAAAAAAAAATATCGTACAATTTTTTATCGACTCTGATTTTATAATGAAGATTTTAAAAGTCACGTGATTCACCCCCCCTCTCACGTGCATTGGTCCTACACAATGTACCCCAACATCTTCAACACAAACTGTGAGACAGAAGTGCCTCCCTGCATCTTAGAGGTGAAGAGGAGTCTGGAGACCTCGAACCTTTCGGATCTCGCCTGCTCGTCAAATAACTCATGAAGATGGAAGATGATGATATAAGCATCCATATGCTCATGCTGCTTTTGCAGCTCAGGTACCATAGCGGCTAGCATGATGCAACTCACAAGTTCAGAATCGATCACATGTTTCTGATAGGCCACTAACTGGTCTGGAGTTGCATTTTCTGGAGGACGGTTGAGAAGTTGATCTTCAAGGACATAAGCAAGCTTCTCTGCCTTGAGGACTATCCTTAGGTTTCGAAGCCAGTCCATGAAGTTTGGCCCAGTCAGTTTATTGGTGTCCAAAATGGAACGCAAATTCAGAGAAGACATGATCGAGTAATTATCCTAGAAATATAAATTAAGCTTATGTGAGAAGAATGATAAAGAATGCATCAACATACATTAATTAAATCCTATTTATTTTTTGAATTGAATAACCCTTTTTATCAATTCGGGAGATCGTAGGAACATCTCTAAATAGGTTGATATCCAACCATAGATAAGAACAACCATGGCTGTGGCCATCAAGTTATTCTTAGCTATGAAGGTAGGTAATTATACCGATTACATATCACATATATGTAACTATCACTTTATGCTATCAACTAATTGAATGTTTGCATAAATCATTGGGTTGTTAACTCATTAACAAGTATGCAACATTATACATAGCACCCAACTGCACCTCTCTTTACATCGACCTTGGCTGTGGCACAACAAATCGATGCTCCAAGCTTAAGGCTGACCCATTAATCAGGAAATAGTTTTAATATTGTTGGAGCTCATTCAACCGTTTAGTCAGGCTTGGATGTGTCCAACAACCAAAACTAAGGATTGACCTCTGACTCCAACTATATTAATCATAAACTAATTCCATGGTTTGAACATGTTGAGGTTCAAGCCGGGCATGGATGTGTCCATCAACCCAAACGAGAAACAAAACTCCGGTTCTAACCATATTAATGGAATGTGTTGGTCTTAATATTTTGTAAGGGGTTTTGAGTCTCATCCTTTCTTTTCTAAGCACATTCATGACATATAATTATGTCATGTACTAACGATTTCCTTAATAAAGTATGTATGTGACTTAATTTATCAAGTTTCATTAATTGAATTAGGAACCGGATTTTCTAATTCTAATTTCATACTTTATTCAAGGAATTGTTTTAGGAAATAATTTCCTAAATTGTCATAATCAATTTCGGAAATAATATGTTTAAGACTTTGATTTCTCTAAATCAAATCTTATTAAATTAAGAGACAGATTCCCTTAATTCAACCACATATTATTTTCATAAAAATCTTATTTAAGAAAACTCTATAGGAAACTATTTTCCTAATTAATTTTGGAGACAACAATATGTAAGAGCATCACCTCTTAAATCAAATAAGGAAATTATCGTTTGAGAATCACCTCAAAATTTCCAAGATTTGATTACATATTTTATTTATGGATTTATTAATTTCAACAAATTATTTTCTATGGGTGGCTCCCCGAGGCTCAGATACCCAAAAAAAAAAATTTATTGTAAATCTAATTTGGTCCGCTCCCCGTTGCGTAGCCAAATTAAACATGACAATTTTATTCAAAATAGGAAATTAAATTACAACAACTAACTTTAAATTGGAAGGCTCCCCGAGGCTCAATCCAAAAAAAAAGAATTTTGTTAATAATTTAAAACCAATTCGAGTTTAATTGTCAATTAATGATCCATAAATTCGTCTAGACTTTCTTGAAAGAAAGTGCCCAAATTTGCGAGATTTCATAATAGGTTTTCAGAATAATTGTAAGTTTCTGGTATAAAGAAAACTTACATATTTCCAAAATTGAAAAATTTCCAAAATAGGAAATTTCCAAAATTGGAATGTTCCAAAATGGGAAGTTTTCACAATTATCATAAAATTTCAGAAACTAGGATATTTTAAAAGATTGCGAAATTTCATGAGGATTTCCAAACTTTGAAATTCCTAAATCTAAAATTTATCATAATTGGAAAGTTTCCATAATTGGAAAATTTTCCAAAATTGAGATCATGACAAAGTTTTCCGCAAAATAATTATATGATTATGTTGAACACTAACCGGCTCTGATATCACTGTTGGGACCGGGTGCATGTTGACATGGATACGGGTTCGTAATTTTAAAATTTAATTACGTGCAGCGGAAGGTTTAGCATAAATAATTTCTCAAATTATTTTAACCACGTATCTAGCATGCAACCTTATGTTGTGGAGACATGATCATACATTTAAAATTTTGCAGAAAGTAAACTAATTTACTTAATACCTCGCGTAACTCGTAGAAAGGGACGAGATCCAACCGTAGCGTCCCTTGGAAGCTCCGCCTCTATTCGCGTCCACGCCGAGTTTACTTGGGATGACTTCGCAAAGCCACGAGTTTCGTGCTGACAAGAACTACTAGATTCTCCAAAGGCACGACAAGAATACCAAGAGAGAGATGAAAAACTAACCACCAAACAAAGAACGGAATCAAGATTCTGGGAGGAAGGAAGGAGTCGCACCCGCTTCTTCTTCTTCTTCGTCTTCTTCTTGGTGGTGGAAGCTCACAGCAAAGGGGGAGGGCTCTAGGGCCGGTGGCACAAGAAGAGGGAGAGGGAGAGAAGGAGAGGGAGAGAGGCTAGGCAAGAATCCTTGATCTCTTGGATTGATTTCCAAGCCTTGTCTTGGTACCTTTATTTAGTAGTCTCTTAATCGCCAAGTCTCCTTTTAACGGAATAAATTTTCATATGAAATTTATCTTATAAATTTTTTCTATGAATTATTCCGTTATGCCAAGTTTTTATTATAACTTAATTTATAATAAAAACAACCATGTCTCCCCTTTTATTATGAAAAGAAATTTCTTTATATAACATTCTTTATATAAATTTCTTTATCATGGTAAATCAATCCATTATTGATTTTATAAAATAAAATAAACCAATCCAAGGTTTATTTTAATTTCCATGAAAATAAATCTCTTTATATAAATTTTTTTATATAAATTTCTTTATCCATAATTTTATAAAACAAACCGCGCTCGGTTTATTTTATAATTTGAACCAAACAATTTGGTTCTCCCCTTTTGATGTGGCCGGCCAAACAAAGAGGGTGGGGACCCTCTTTGGACGGCCAAACCCAAGCCACGATCTCAAGAATTAAACTCATTTAATTCGTTCAATAAGTCTTCAAAAGACTTAGCCATTTTATGCTTCCGATGCGTCTCTGAAAAATTCAGATTTGACTTATCTCTCTTGATCGGAAAATCTAATTTTCAACTCGTTTTAAATCCCTCGGATTACTCGTAGTGCGTGTGACTAAATAGGCTTTCGATTTATGTTGGCCGTCTATAATCAACCAATTATAGAACGATCATGAGTGTCACCTAGTAGTACATCATGATCCCCAATTAATCGAAAGATCAACGGTTGACCTTAGAAATAATTCTGAAACCCTTCAGCAGCTTTAATGAATCGTGCCTCATTCCCTTCACTATCTTATACCCACTTGGTTCAGGACACGGTCTATTTGTGTCAATCCCCACTAGGCTGACTACATCACACCTAGCCCAAGTAATGTCTTTCTCGTCCAACGGATTCTAATTACTCTCATGTATTTAAGAGATTCATACTCTGAACATGTCATGCTCTGGCCAGAGGCTTCGAGTAACAATCTGACGATAGGCCTTGAGTATACATCCCCTCGCAAGGAGTGGTGAATCCTTTGTAGGCTGTTCAAACATCTTCGGGCACTTCGGCTTATACCCAACCATCCTGGGTCCACACCTCCTTGGAGATGCTTGCTTAAGATGTCAAAGTATAAGTCTTCATGACCAAGATGACTTGAACACCGCAAGTCAAAGGAACATCGCACTTAAGCTGCAGTAAGAACTTCATTGACATATCTATGTGTAGATTACCATATGAAATTTTACTGCTAGTCACTCCAATGAACTAGTTCCCTTAACTAGCATTCATGTTTATCTCCGGACATCTCAATGTCACCAGCCAGTGAGAATCAGCTGATTAGAAAATAACCCATGCTAGTCTCCACAGAATTGATAGTGTCCGTTTTTATCAATTCATCGACTAGGGACAATTTCAATACTTCACAATTGCACATGTAGAGATAATCATTAGTTGTGAATTCATCACAAATTCTCTCATGCTGTGAATTGTATTGCGAACATTCAGTAAATGAGTTTAAGATCTCAATCACATACACGAACATGTATACTCAAATAGTGAATATTCATTTATCAAAGTAAATGATTACAATCATAAGGCGATTGCCTTAGGACACTTATCTCATATTATTAACACGCCCAACCAAGAATCAAAACCCTAATACCTCGCGGTGTTGCGGATGCACGAGGTACTTAGGCTTGGTCTGGGTGCTACGGATGCCCAACCAAGAATTAAAACCCTAATACCTCGCGGTGCTGCGGATGCCCAGGGTACTTAGGCTTGGTCTGGGTGCTTCAGACGCCTGACCAGGATCCCTACAGTCCCTGCGACCTCTAACAAAAAATGAGAGGAGGATTGTAGATGGATGGTTAACACAACCTAACAGACAAGTGGAACAAGAAGGACATCCGATCATTGCTAAAAGCACTTGCGCATCAAAGATAACAAGTATTTTCCGTCATTTCTATAGGATATATATTGATGCTGACATCTTAGGGGAATACAAAGATTCAATCAGTGGATCCGGTAAAGGAGATCGATCCTTTGCTCGGGTTCTTCCCTATCGATTCATCATCCCCGCAGGGTCGCTTAGCTCGACACCATCTTCCAGTGGCAAACATCCTCAGTCATGGTAAAACTAGCAGAACATCTGGTTATTGCTCGAGCGCTTACACAATAGAGATAATAAGTGTTTTCCTTCATCTTTATGGAAAATACATTGACAATGACATTTCAAATGGAGTACAATCAATGGATTTAGTAGAGGAGATCACTCCTTTGCCCGGGTTCTTCCCTATCGCTTCAGCATCGCCGCATGGTCACATAGTCCGGAACAAAGGGGAAGAGAAGGGGGAGCAGCAGCTATAACTCCCCCTCGGATGACAAACTACTCCATGCCCAACTAATGACTGATGCCCAAAACTCGGGGAAACGGGCGATCAGGTGGAGGAGAGCAACTGAGGAGGGGCAGAAGATGAACCACCAGGAGATGCTCTCGGGTGAAACAAATGATATCATCTCTGTCATGCTCTCTGGCGAAACATGTAATGTCTTTTTCGGATTCTCCGGTGAAACATGTGGTTCCATCTCCCCCATGCTCCCCCGGGAAAGATGCAACATCATCTCTGTTATGCTCTCCAGTGATGCCGAAAACCCCTGTTACAAGAGGGGACGATGGAGGATGTACCGAAAAGTGTTACGCTTCATAGGGGACTCGGGAAGCGCCAGACTTAGCCCGGACAAACGGGACTTCGCACCCCTTAGGGCGGTGAACCTCCTCCCTAGCCGGGTTCCCCTCCAGGCTGCAACCTCTTTTCCCTTTCTGGTCCATGAGAACGGGAAGGAAAGATGGATGAGAACGAACGCATTGTCCTTCCACCTTTATAGAGGGGGCTACTGATGGACCCAATTTAGCTAATTAAAGTTGTCACGAATGTAGATCCATCAGAATTTTAAAAATTTATAAATGTGCTGGAAACCCTTTTTGCAATGAAGAACAAAAGCGTAGGAAAGGGGCCACAGGTCGTATTTTTCTCGGGGCTAGTACAAGTTGTATGATTCGAGCTTGCGTTTACGTGTCGTCAATGTTTTTGGGTTTCGAATAGAACTTGGGATTTTGGTTTCAATTAGCAAAGGAAATGCAATGAAAAGAAGTAAACTCAACTAAACGACATTAAACTAAGTAGTAGCAATTAAGAACTTACCCTTTCAGAAAACTTTTATCAACTAATGATACTTGCAAATTTTGCAAACAAAAACTGCTACTATAGGAAATATTAACTACAGGTTGTGAAATGGAAACTCTGAACTTTCTTAATTGCTACAAGCTTGCAAGAAATGGAACTAAAGTGCCAAAAGGAAACTCATAATTCGCTGAAACAAAAGAAACTGTCAATATAGAATTGGAACAAATCTATTTACTTGGACAAACAAGCTCGGTGGAAGAATCTGCAGAATTGAAAGAAGGAAATCAGAAATGGCAACAGCAATTAAGAACTGAACTTGATACAAAATCAGACTGCAGGATTTCAGAACATGATACGATTCAAAGAGAAACTAATGCTCCATTGATACAATTTCAGAAACAACATACTGAAACATTGCATGCAAATAAACCTAAACTGTCTAATGCTAAAGCTGATCGAATTCAAAATTTGGTGTAGAATTTCTGCAACAATTGAAACAAAAAGCAAACAAACAGCTGAAGTTCAGTTTAACAACATCTAAAGCAGCAATACATGTGCAGGAATTCAGAGCTACTAGCAGAAATAAAAGACAACATGAATTGAATACAGAATCAAACAAATCAACTAAACTCGAATACTACAGTCCAAGGGTCAGATAAGCTCACAAGGAATAGAGATCACTTGGTACTATTCAGGACTTGGAATCCGAAACTTCAGAAATCAGAAATTTCAGTAATCAGGATTTTGCAGAAATCAGAAACTTGCAGGAATGAATTCTGAATTACACTACTGAGCTGAAACCAAATGCAACAATTTACTTCAATGACTATGTAAATGGATTGAACTTCAAAGTGAACTCAATAAACCCAGCTAATCTAGCTTGAAACAAACATTTAGAACTGAAGCAGTAAATGATACGCTACAGTTTAAGCAGGACTAAAGATATGAGACTAAATTCAGATATGATTCAAATTCCAAACAAACTGATTCGAGAACAATTTTTCACTAATTAAACTATCTAACTATTTACTTTGCAGGATGAAATCTAATTACTGCCGAAACAATTCAGAAAAGAACTTACAGCAGATACAAAAACAGAACAAGAACAACCTTGCAGAAACTGAAATTACAGCTATGAACAAGAAGAAAATTCATTAAAAACTAATCTCGATCCTTCCCATGCATCAAGACCACCTTGTTCGTCACGCAAGGGCAAGCCAAGAACCCCTTAAACTCGCAAATCAATGGAAATAAACTCCAATTTCAGATCTGCTCGAAACTGCTCACAGTGGAAATTCCACTTCAAACTCTTAGATCTCGGTGTGGAACGCTGAGATGATGATTTGGAAATCATCTGAGCTCATCCTAGACCCCTATAGATGACTCAGATGGAAGGAAATGGGCGCGTTGAGATCCAAGAGCTCAAGTCGCAAACTGCCGAAACCCTCAAGAAGCTCTGCATCCGGCCAATTTCGAGCTAAAATCGCCATCAAACTCTCCTCCAGAGATCCAGATCTTGATTCAGGATTGTGATCGAGTCGGTCACTCCTCCATGGAAGAAAATTGCAAGAAAACTAGCAAAATGAAGAAGAACGAGCTGAAGAACTGAGGAAGAGAAATGAGGTCGCGACCCAGATCTGAACAGAGAATGTCGTTTAAGTAGTTAAAGCAACGGACGGCTGATATTGATCCCGCTTCATCCAACGGTGGATCTTCGTCCGATTTGATTCAAAATTTCCAGATCTCAATCAAAGGTCCAGATCATCCTTGTGGTAGCTCGGATCTGCCAGATCTTCAACGGATGATCCAGATCACCTTGATCTTTGTATGGATGGTCTAGAACACTCCGATCATGATCCAACGGCTAGATGGTCTCTGATTTAGCTAGAACTTTCAGATCTTGATCTGATCACTTGATTAGCCTTAAACCCAGCTCGGATTGATCAGAAGTTCTCAGATGGTCTAGATCTAACCGTTCTTGCATCGGACGGTCCAAATGAGTCAATCCTTGATCATTTGATCTAGTCCTTTTTTGATCCAACATTTGACCCAACCTGACCTAGGTCCATGATCCCTTCAAGCCTACAAGAGTAGATCACAAATTTAGTGACAAAACAACTCAAAAATATCAAAATTTGCAATTAAGTCCAAAAAGAATACAAATCCTAGAACCTAGGGTAAATCCACAATTACACAAGTAAAATATGGGTCAAACACAAATTTAAACATATAAAATGATCAACAAAATGACACTTATCAACTCCCCCACACTTAAGCTTGAGCGTCTCGCGAAAAGTACTAAACATGTATCCCCTAGTTTATTTCCAAACATAAGTAGAAGCAATTGAAAAGAAATTACCTAGGGTTGTTAATTCTCACAAATCGAAACTCTATAGACTAGTATCTTGTCCTTAAATCAACAACTTAACAATTTCAACTTTCATGATTCATTGAGATGAATTTCACTCACTAAACCTCTCAAGGGAAACTTTTGGTGGCTCTCTTCCTAAATTCTAAATACATGATGAAAATGGAGCTCACTCTTACACACATGCTTCTTACACTACCATAAGCTTTCTTATTATCTACTCTCTACCATTATCCAAGATTAGAATCAATCATCTATAAAAACTTATTCAAAAGTGAAAAAAATAGGAGATGGTAGAAATGGAATAAAAGCAAAGTAAATAGCTAATTTGAATGAAATGGAAGACTTGGATGTTCAAGGATATTCTTGATGCATTTTCGCCCTCCTTTCAGTCCATATAATGTAGTCAAAGTGTGATGAAGTGATGCTTTGCAATGCCCTTCAAAAATCTTATGAAAAGAATTCCATAATTCCTTTGTGCCAATTTCTTCTTCTTGTGTGCCAACTTATTTCTTATCTTTTCTTTTCTGAATTTTTTTTTTCTTTCTTCCTTTCTCTCTACTGACATCAGAATGTAATAGAGCAAATCTTCAATTTGGAGGAGAGTATCTTTACTAATTCATGGTGCCAAAACTCAATGTGCCAACTTAACTCTTTGTTGTTTCCTTTGTTTTTTTTTCTCTTTTTCAAACTGTTTCCTTCCTTTCTTCTTTTCTTCTTCTCTTATGATCAACTGCCATGAACTAATTCTTATTCAATTAAAAACTTTCTGCTCAGAATTGTATCTGAAACTTGGCACATAGATTTCTTTCCCATGTCTTCCTTTAAGTTCCCAAGATTTCAGTTTTTTTTCTTCTTTTTCGTGACTGAATTTTTTTCTTCAGCAGTTCTTTTTTTTTCTTCTGACTATAGGCTGTCGAATTCCACTTGTTTCATATTCAATGTTCCAAGTATCTAAACCCTTCAGATTTTTGAAACTCTTCCTTCCATATGCACTTGATAACTCCATTTTGACCTCACTGTTTTCTTCAGCCATCTTACAATTGTTTGTCTTTTTTTTTTTGATTCATACTCCCACTCCACTTCCCTGATACAGCAGTGGACGTGCTCCAAAATTCTGAGACATTATGTACTCAAATCCCTAATGCACAGCCTTAGAAAATCAATTCCAATTACAAGTTGGTACAAAACTTTCTTTTGCACAGATTTTTCTTCTCTTCTCTTGTTTCCACCTTGGTTCAGATTTCTACACACCATTTCCTGCCTCAAGTCAAACTTTACAACTCATTCCAAACCTCGCCAAAGTGTTGCCAATTTAAAACTTCCATAATTCCTACTTCCCAAGTGCTACAACCTCCATTGCTTTCAAACTCTCTTCCATGGCACAATTTTTCTGTTTTTTTTTTGTTTTTTTTTTCGTGTGCCATTTCTTTCTAATTGAGATTTCTTTAGATCCAATTCACCTCCAATTCACAACTGAATCCCCATTTATCTTGATACCAAACTCCACTCCAATTGGCAATTTTTGGCTTCAACTCAACAATGAAATGAATTTTTTTTTTCAAATGTTTCCATCACACTATCCACTCCCCCACACTTAATCTTTTGTCCGTCTCGGGCAAAATAACATCAAAGAACATCTCCAAACAAACAAGTCCCTAGAAAGCATGGTTAGGAATAGGAAATAAGGAAAGAAAATAGAATGAACATGATTTTTGCCAAAAATTGACATGGAAAGGTAAACAAATTTATTAGCCTCTATAGAAGTGATCTAAACATTGAAATATGATTTTGAAAGAACCTAAGCAAGTTCTAGAGTACAATCACATGTATGTTCACAAAAATAAGGCTAACCCTCACTAGGTAAAAATAATTCATCTCAAGTCCTCAATCAAGAATCCATGGCCAAGTAGTACTCAAGCATCCAAGATTTCATCCATGAGCTCAAACCTAAGTTTTAACAACCAAATTTAATTTGTTTTCAAAAGACTCTAAAATGCTATGAAAATAACCTAAAGGGATACATTTATTCCTATTAATCAAGGAAAAGTGCCAAAAGACATAAAATGGCATTTATAATGCTATTTATTAATTCTACTCTACTCATGCATTTATTAGCAAGAATTCATTTCAAAAGAAAATTCTACTTCTAGCAAGCATAAGGAGGAAAATGGCAATGAAAGAAAATGCAAGAAAAAATAAAATCCCTTTTATTTCTGGCGGTCGGAGTCTATCAAGAAATAATCTCCATCTCGGTAGTGGAGGAGTAGCTAAAACAATTTCCTTCATTTGCTCAATTTTATTTTGCATCACTCCCCCACACTTATTCTTCATAGTAAACTGTCCAGGTGGCCGAAGGTGATTTAAGTACAATAGCCACTTCAGAGGTGGAGTGCTATAAGTCACAGCAAGTTCATCTCCTTCCTCTTTATTCTTTTTGAAAAATCTTCCAGGTGGTTGAAGACTGTCTAGATGTAGAACCCACTCAAGAAATCTCTGGGACCCTGCAAAAACATGTAAAACCTTTCTCAAGCGTGCAGGGTAAGAGAAAAATGCAATATCATCAATCTCTACATAACATGTATCTAAAAATGCATCACATCCAATAAAGTCAATTTTGGGTACCTCAATAAATTTTTCACAAGCATATTCTACATGAGGTATATCAAGAAAAGTTTCACAATCCATTAAATCAATCTCAGGTACCTCTAGAAGTTTTTCACATTCAATTTCAGGATAAGAGATAGCCAGAGATTCTTCACAATAAACAACTTCAATTTCAGGCTCTAAAAATTTTTCAAAATCAATTTTAGCATAATCTGTCTCAAGAATATCATAACAATGCATAAAATCAAATCTGGGTACCTCTAAAGAATTTTCAACATTATTATTCACAAATGATGTATCAGGACATTTTTCACATGCAAATCTAGACATCTCCCTGAAATTCTCTAAAGGAAAAGAAGAAATACTTACCTGATCTGGATGAGAAATGTCTATTGGATCTACAAGAAATACCTCCATCTCGGGCTCAAAATCTGGTGAACAATCAACTAAATAGGTGATCCTTGGGTACTTGCTCCAATCATGCAAGTCCCTACACTTTCTGAAGGTGGTGGTGGTCCCTGGGCTCTGTGCAATCCCCTACACCTATAGAATAATCTCCTGTGCATGCCTCCTGAGTAATCTCTGCAACAACTCATTAAAAAGATAGGGCTATCAAAAACAATATCATCACAAAATACAAAACAAGAAAAATCATGAACCTCCTCTGAAACAACTCTCCTCCACTATTCAAAATACCATCATCAGCAATGGTCTGTGCCTCAGCAGTCTCATCTACGGTGTCTATGCTCAGAATAGAACTATTTCCCTGAGGGTCCTTCATGGCGTCGAAAATGCTAAACTGGACTACTGTGTCTCCCACCTCCATCGAAAGGGTGCCAGCATATACATCAATTTTGGTTCTTGCAGTCTTCAAAAAAGGCCTTCCAAGGATAAGTGGGGATCTACGTGCAATGTACTCTCCCTCCATGTCTAGAATGTAGAAGTCCGCTGGGAAAATCAATTCTTTCACTTTAACTAACACATCTTCAATTACTCCTGCCGGCCGGGTCTGACTCCGGTCTGCTAACTGAATCACAACTCCAGTGCTCTGTAGAGGTCCAATGCCATGCATCTGGAAGACTGTCCTGGGCATGACATTAATAGAAGCTCCTAGATCAAGCATGGCATCATGTAGAGTGGTGCTTCCAATCTCACAAGATACAGTGAACATGCCAGGGTCTTCACACTTCTGAGGTATGGCATGGATGAGTGATGAAACATTCTTCCCCATGCTGACCATTTCATTCTCCTTAAGCTTTCTCTTGTTAACACAAAGATCTTTCAAAATTTCGCATATTTAGGAACCTGTTTAATCATTGTCAGCAAGGGTACATTAATTTCAACTTTACTAAAAAGTTTTACCAATTCGTTGTACTCTTTTGCTTTCTCCTCTTCCCCTTGTCTTCTGGTTGGAGTTCTCCCATTTGGAAAAGGCAAAGGATAGAAACTTCCTCCTCATGAACCAAAATGGGTGGGGCTGATTTTTTGTTGCTGCCCTGTTTTCCGTAGCTGCTGTAGGAACTGTCTCGCCACTGTTTTGTGTTCCGTTTTCCACCAAAATTGGAGGATTGCTAGATGAAGAAGTTGGGCACGAGCTAGGGGTGGTATCCACTGAAATTGGAGTGGTTTCGGCACTGATTTGGGCTGGAAACGAAGATGCTGCCCTGTTTTCAGAAAAATCTGCTCTTGGGTCATTTTGAGTTGATGCAACCTTCCCACTCCTCAAATAAATTGCGCTAACATTTCCTCTAGGGTTAGGAACAGCTTGGGAAGGTAGTACACTTGATCCTTGAGCTTTGCTTTGATTTATATCATTAGCCATTTGCCCAATTTGTCTCTCAAGATATTGATTGTGTTGTTGTTGTTGTTGTTGTTGTTGGAGCACTTGTTGTAGCATCTCCATCATTTGTTGTTGCTGTGCATCTCCTCCATTTGAGTTCCCATAGCCTCCTTGATTAGCATAGGTCCTTGATTGACCTTGATATGATGAGGAAGTAGGCTGAAATTGTTGGATTTGCTGGGATCTTTGGAAATGTGGTTGTTGGGCTTGTTGGGGCTGAAAACTTTGGTTCCAAGGCTGGAAATTTTGCTGTGGTTGTTGAACTTGTTGCTGTGGAGGTTGATATGGCTGTGGATAACTCAAATTCCCTTGAAATCCTTGTTGAAACCCTTGAAATGGCTGCTGAAATGATTGATTTGGAAGCTGAATTTGTTGATTTTGTGGCTGTGATTGTTGTTGTTGCTGCTGACTTTGCTGGAACATTTGTTGGGGTTGCTGTGATTGTTGTTGTGGTGGGCCTTGTTGGCAAAAAGAATTCCCATAATTCAAGTTTGGATGATCCCTCCACCCGGGGTTGTAAGTAGGAGAATATGGGTTGTTCCTAGCTTGAAATTGTCCCCTAACCAAAGCTGCTACTGACTCATCTTGTTGTAGGTTGGGGCATAAATCTGAAGTGTGTTCCTTGCTAGAACAAATACCACATACACTCATCACCATTTGATTTGATTGTGGAGATGCTGAAGGAGTTGAACTTTGAATTGCACCATTAGCAGTCAATTGCTTCATAAATGATGTAATCTCTACCAATGCATTCTTTATCTCCTTCTGATCATTAGAAACCCCTTGAACTTCATTAACCCCTCGAGTAGATAATGCCCTACTTCCAAATTGTTGTGATTTCTCAGCCATATTTGAAATAAGCTCCCTGGCTTGATGTGGGGTTTTGTTGACTAAGGCCCCTCCAGCTGCTGCATCAATCAAAATCCTATCCATTGTAATAATCCCTCATAAAAGTATTGGATGAGGAGCTGCTCACTAATCTGATGCTGGGGGCAACTGGAGCAAACTTGTTGAATCTTCCCAATAGTCATAGAGTGTCTCTCCCACTATCTGCTGAATGCCACAGATACTTTTTCTGATAATTGCTGTTCTGGAGCTGGAAAATATTTTTCTAAGAAAGCCTTCTTCATGGAAATCCAACTAGACACATGCCCCGTAGGTAAGTAATAAAACCAGTCCTTAGCTGCTCCAGTCAAAGAAAATGGAAAAGCCCTCAGTTTGATGTCTTCCTCTGAAATACCCTGAGGCTTCATAGTGGAGCAAACAACATGAAACTCATGCAAGTGTCTGTTTGGATCTCTCCGATAAACCTTGAAACTTAGGCAAAAGATGATAAGTCCAGATCTGAGCTCAAAATCTCCACCCAGCTCTGGATAGGCAATGCTGGAGTACTGGAAGAAGCATCTGGTGCTGCTAGTTCTTTCATGTCTTCTGGTGGTCTGCCATCTGATCAACTGAATAAGTGAAATAGACTGAGTAGGAAGAATACCAAAAGCCTCTGAAACACTGAGCTGGTTCCTCCTAGCTCTGAAAGTCCTCTCAATCTCAGGGTCAAAATCCTCTAGGTCACCACCTGTAGACCTGGTCCTAAAAACAAAAACCAATCGCGGTACAAGTATATAGAAAGATGAAACAACTAGAATCAAATCAGATGATATAGCAGTAAGTGCAAGAAAAATAGATCAAGAAAAATATGAAATGAATACACAAGCAAAAATCAAACAACTCAACTAGTATGTCCCCGGCAACGGCGCCAAAAATTTGATGGACCCAAAATGACTGTCACGAATGTGGGTCTCAAATTTAGATATTTATAAATGTGCTGGAAACCCTTTTACAATCAAAAGTATGAAAATGTAATATAGGGGCCACAGGTCGTATTTTTCCAAGGGCTAGTTCAAGTTGTGTGATTCATGCTCGAGTTAATGTGTCGTCAATGTTTTTGGGTTTCAAATAAGATGTGGGTTTTGTTTGCTAATGAAAATGACAATGCAATGAAAAGGAAATGGAAGCACAAGAAAATGTAGGAAATTTGACTAAGTGAGCTAAACAAAGTGTAAGGCAACTAATTACATCAAGCAATTGGAAACCTAAGCAATCAAGGGCCTTAGCTATCTTTTGGGAAAACAATGCTAATTTTAATTGCAAACCAAATATTAAACCAACAGAATTAAATCGAGGCTGAAATTTCGGTTGATACTAAGGCCAAAGCTTATCTTGATACAAAGTGGAAAAGAAATGAAACCCACTCAATTCGCAAACGAAAATCTATGTGCCGAAACTGAACTAATGCAGAATTATAAATTGAAGTGAAGCAACTGGTGTGAAGTAAAAAGATGTGAAACAAACAAATTAAGTTCAGATTTTAGAAGCAATTTGAATGAGCCAAAACCAACTCAAGTGAGCAGAATTTCAGTAATGAATGCTGTGCAGGAATTGAACTTAATGCAGGATTTAAGCTGGAATTTTCAGAAACAATTGAGATGAAGAGCAAACAGTTTTCAAACACAATAGCACAGCTGAGAATTTACCTTAAACTCGACTCCAAACAATTCCTAAACTACACTTGGTTTAAAGAGCAACATTGAAACGATTTTGATACTCGGAAAAGGGAACTAATGTGCCAGAAATTTATCCTAAATGCAGAAATATAATCCTGATCAATGAAGTTGACAAGCAAAACTAACAGATAAGAACTGTGCAAGAATGAATGAAGAAATTCAGATCAGAAATCTGATCAACTCATTCAGCCTACACGCAGAGTTGCAAATGCAGGAACGCAGAGAAAGAAAATCTGCAGAAATTCAGTAATGGAATAAGAATTCAGAATCCGAAAGAAGGAATGTAGAATTGAAAAGTAAGAATTTAATGCAATACAATAGAGCAGATTTGATTGAGAAAGACTAATGTATACCAGATACAAATCTCAGCACACATAAACTGAATAAGGCAGCACTGAAATTGAGACAGCAAACAACTGAATTGCAGAAATTAAAGCTGGTAAACATCAACTAAAACCGAATGCAGAACTTGAACTTAATTGCTATGGAAATAAAGCTACTGCAATGTAAGTTCAAAAGGAAATCTAAAACTTGCATCGACTCAAACTTAGGAAACTGAAACAAGACCTAATTTGCAGAAACAGAATTGGCACGCACAGAATTCATCTGATACGCTAGCAACAAACAAGTTATACACTAGAATTGGCTGAAATTGATCACTAAACAAATGTGCTAGCTAACTATCTGCAAAATGGAACCTAATTACTGCTAAAACAACTCAGAAAATAGAATTTAAGCATCTGATACAGAATCTGAAATGAAATGAACTGCAGAGTGAAATTACAGCTAATGTAAAGACGAAATACAGCAAGAAATTAATCCTCGACCATTCCTTGTATCAAGACCACCTTGTTCGTCACGCAAGGGCAAGCCAAGAACCCCTTAAACTCGCAAATCAATGGGAAGCAAGCTCCAATGTCAAATCTGCTCGAAACTGCACACTTGATGGAAATTCCAATTCGAACGCTTAGATCTCGATGTGGAAAGATGCGGTGATGATTTGGAAATCATCTGAACTCATCCTAGAACCCCTACAGACGATTCAGATGCGAGGAAATGGTTGCGATTGAGATCCAAGAGCTCAAAATGCAGATCTGCCGAAACCCTCAAGAAGCTCTGCATCCGGCACAATTTCGAGCTAAAATCGCCATGAAACTCTCCTCCAGAGATCCAGATCTTGCTTCAGGATTGTGATCGAGTCGGTCACGCCTCTGATGGAAGAAATTTGAAAGAAAACGATGCAAAATTGAGAGAGAACGAGCTGAAGAACTGAGGAAGAGAAATGAGGTCGCGACCCAGATCTGAACAGAGAATGTCGTTTAAGTAGTTAAAGCAACGGACGGCTGATATTGATCCCGCTTCATCCAACGGTGGATCTTCGTCCGATTTGATTCAAAATTTCCAGATCTCAATCAAAGGTCCAGATCATCCTTGTGGTAGCTCGGATCTGCCAGATCTTCAACGGATGATCCAGATCACCTTGATCTTTGTATGGATGGTCTAGAACACTCCGATCATGATCCAACGGCTAGATGGTCTCTGATTTAGCTAGAACTCTCAGATCTTGATCTGATCACTTGATTAGCCTTAAACCCAGCTCGGATTGATCAGAAGTTCTCAGATGGTCTAGATCTAACCGTTCTTGCATCGGACGGTCCAAATGAGTCAATCCTTGATCATTTGATCTAGTCCATTTTTGATCCAACATTGACCCAACCTGACCTAGGTCCATGATCCCTTCAAGCCTACAAGAGTAGATCACAAATTTAGTGACAAAACAACTCAAAAATATCAAAATTTGCAATTAAGTCCAAAAAGAATAAAAATCCTAGAACCTAGGGTAAATCCACAATTACACAAGTAAAATATGGGTTAAACACAGATTTAAACATATAAAATGATCAACAAAATGACACTTATCAATCACTCCCCGGATAATCTCCGGTTAGCCCTTGTCGCTCCTTGTGGGAGAAGAAACCTCGCCACAACACCATGACAACACCTGAGTACCAAAGGCTACTAATCTACTCTAACCAAGTAGATTTCGCCAAGAATCTCAGCCCAAACTGAGTTCTCTTTAAATAGAACTCGGGCTGAAAACCCTCGCTGGCAGTCGACTGCTCCCAGGGCAGTCGACTGCCCCCACTCAAATTCGACCGTTGACAGCCCCAACGTTTGAATTCTGCTACACACCAGTCGACTGCTCCTAGAGCAGTCGACTGGTCCAGGGCCAAAAGTGTTATGTGAGTTTCAGAACTTGCTGACAGTCGACTATTATATCACCAGTCGACTGCCCAGCTTACAATCTGACTCTTCCTCACTTTCATGACCCTCCTCCATGCGTGCCTTCAGGTCCATGATAATTACCATTTTGTTGATCAAATTAGGCTCTCAAATCCATGTTTTGATCCCTTTTTACACGCTTAATCTTGTATTTACACTAGGTTCCATGAATTATTGCCATTTTAGCTTTGGATGAAAACCTGTTTAAATTTTTGATATTTTGGCATTAAAATTTGAATACATTTTTATAGGCTTCGAATGATCATAGGCCTAGACCAGATTGGATCAAACTTGAGTTAGGACTTGACCTTAATCAAGAGGATCAAGAGATGGATTAATATGGGACGTCCGATCAAGAAACGGGGAGATTTGAGCCATCTGTCAACTTCAGATCAATTCGAGCTCAAGATAGAGTTAATCAAGACCGCAGATCAAGATCTAAAAGTTTGGGCCAAATCAAAAGTCATCTGACCGTTGGATCAAACTTAAGAGGAGTCTAAACCATCCATTCAAAAGGAAGGGAGATCTGAGCCATCCATTGCAGATATGATTTATCCAAGCTAAGGAGGAGCAAATCCTGACCATTGATGGAGATCTGGGATTGTTTGGACTCAATCCGAGACGATCCGACCATTGGATGAGGCGAGGATGATCACAGCCATTCATTTTCAAATGGAATTAATTAAAACAGAAAACTTCTCCGTAGCTGAGGGTCGTCGTGAGTTCTTCAGTTTGTTCTTCGTTTTCTTCATCTATTCTTCTCCGTTAGCGCGGCTGCATTAGATCTAAGCTTCGTTCAAGGTTTCTAATCATCAAGATCCATCCTCCGTGAAGTTTGCTAACCGGAATTCTTCTCTGAAGGGCTCAGGTGAGGGTCTCGCCAACGGGCCAAGCTTCATTCAACTCATACCTTTTGATCGTTGTCTACATCGGCCAGAGCTATCAAGCATTCGGAAGGTCTCAGAGGGTTTCTGAGCCAGATCCGATACTTAGCTCATCAAGAGGAAAGGGATTGATGAAATCTTTCAGATCGCGCACCAAGCAGAGCAACTGATCGTGGGAGTGGATCTTGCGGATTTCGAGCTAGAGGGTTTCTAGCTCAGATCTTGTGTGACGACAAGAAAGAGACCTTGGTGAAGTCCCTGATCGTATGTTTAGTTTTTGCAATTTTCGTTTTTGAATATTGTTTCTCTGTTTCAGTCATTTAGTTTCTGAATACTTGTTTCCCTGTTCTGCGCTCTGTTCAGTTGTATCTGATCGGTCTGCTTGACCGATCAACAAGGTATCGAATTGGTCTGTCGACCGATCAGGTAAGTAACTGATCAGTCTATTGATCGATCAGGACTGTGTTTCAGCTACATTCAAGACCTGTTCTTTAGTAAGTTTGTTTCAAACTTTTCAATGCTGCAAATTAGCTTTAATCTCATAGTTTTACATTGAATTGCTTAGTTTTCAAATAGATTAAGTTTAGTTGTTGCAATTGTAACGCCCGCTTTTTTTTTCTTTTTCATAAGCGGCGTTACATTAACATGCTTAGGGCATGTAGACATCATAAGGCAGCGGAATAACTTTAACTTATACATGCCCTGTTACCATTCTTAACTTAATGACATAGGAACCTTAGCATATTAACTTTGAACTTAAGCATCATATCATATCATGTCATACGTAACGTCATATCATAAGGTTCCATAGGTCATCATTCAGACATATAAGTAACCAAGGTGAAGTTCTAGCATAAACAGTAAACATAGAGTTTCCTGGGCCAAGTCACTACTACACACATGCGTTCTTGCCCTCCTGCTGCTTCCATCATTGTCCCCTTGAATGATCTGCGGTATAAGGAAATAAGACTATAAGCACACAGGCTTAGTAAGACTCTTTCCTACTCACAAAATCATTCATCATTCATCATCTCATAATGAGCACATGAAACTTTAACATACTTGATGCTCTACTTAACACATAACATCTTAAATCACTTTAGCATGGCATGCACATAAACATGGTAAACATTTTAAGCATGGCATGATACATGGCATAAACATAAACATAGTGAACATCCTAAGCATAGCATGATACATGGCATAAACATGAACATAGTAGACCTTCTAAGCATGGCATAATTCATGGCATAAACATAAACATCATAGACATTCTAAGCATGGCATAATTCATGGCATAATTCATAAACATAGTGAACCTAATTCATAGCATAGATCATAAACATAGTGAACATTCTAAGCATGGCATAATTCATGGCATAAACATAAACATCATAGACATTCTAAGCATGGCATAAACATAAACATAGTGAAAAAATTCATGGCATGGATCATTCATTCTCATGCATACTTCTGAACATGAAACATAAGCATAAAATCTTATCAACATAGCATAATGCATAACATGAATGGATGCATGAGTGGAATGCATATACATAAGGGATGCTTAACTTTTTAAAACATACTTTTAATTTCCTTAAACATAATCATCATAACATCATTTGGGGTCCCCGGCTTGTACCACATACATACATCATAGCGCGCATCCCTAGCAAGTCTGAGGTCGCGAGCCCCAACCTAATAGGGTAAGGACAGCATAGTCGGTAGTCCCCAAACCGAGGCATTCTTAAGGTGCCCATCCCTGTTACCCAGCTCCGGTAGGGCCAGAACCGTGGACAGCTTCGGTAGTCCAAAACCGGGGCGTTCTTAAGGTGCCCATCCCTTGGACCCATACTTCAGTCCGGTACAAGCCCATACATAAAGTAAAATACTTTTCATGTGTCATCATTCATCATTCATTCATAGCATACTTAACATAGCATAACGTGTTACGGCTCGGCCCGTCTACCGGCCCATTTACCGGTCCTCTCGACCGTCGTACCGTCAACCATCGACCGTGCCGTTTTGCATATTTATGCCTTAAAGACATAAGCATCATCTTTCATTCATCATACTTGTCGTTCATCATCATTCATTCATCATACTTGTCATTCGTCATACTTAACATCATAGCTGTGCCTTAAAGGCATGTACTTTAACTTCATTCATAAGGCATAGCATACATACATCTTATTCATAAATCATGGCATACATATGTATCATTCATAAGACATGGCATGTATCATTCTTATCATGAACATAAACATAACATACTTAACATGGCATCATTTTCATTCTTAAACATGGCATCATTTTCATTCTTAATCATGGCATCATCCTCATTCTTAAACATAAACATAACATATTTAACATGGCATCATTCATATCATGAACCTAACATATCATAGCATCATTTTTATCGTGATCATAACCCTATCATTCTTATCATGGCATCATTCATATCCTGAACATAAACTTATCATACTTATCATGGCAACACATAAACATATACTTGAAGTTAAAGGCTCAACCCTAACCCTTGGGTCCTTGAGGTTGGCCGAAACATATGGGGTCTCTAGGGTACCCCAAAAATTCCAAAAAATTGTATTAAACCTCTAGACATCATGAGAGTACATTAAACATCATGATTGGGATTTTTATCATCATTTTAGACCCTTAAACATGGCGGCTGAAACCCTAGGGTGTCCTAGGGTGCTTGCTTAGGTTCCTTCATGTTGGCGAAACCCTAGGGTATCCTAGGGTAGTCCAAAAATTCCCAAAAATTATACTTAACCTCTACACATCATAAGGGAACATTAAATAACATTATCAAGATTTTTGGCATAATTATAGACCTGTAAATCATGGTGGCCGAAACCCATAAACTTAGAGTTCCTAGTTTTGTTTCTTTCATGTTGGCCGAAACCCTAGGGTGTCCTAGGGTACTCCAAAAATTCCCAAAAATTATACTTAACCTCTACACATCATAAGGCAACATTAAATAACATTATCATGATTTTTGGCATAATAATAGACCTGTAAATCATGGTGGCCGAAACCCTTAAACTTAAGGTTCTTAGTTTTGTTTCTTTCATGTTGGCCGAAATCCTAGGGGTCCTAGCTTACTCCAAAAATTTCCAAAAATTATACTTAACCTCTACACATCATAAGGGAACATTAAATAACATTATAAAGATTTTTAGCATATTTATAGACCTAGAAATCATGGTGGCCGAAACCCTTAAGCATGAGGGTCTTGGTTTTCTTTCCTTTCAACATCAAATTCGAAAACTAACCAATATATCATGCTAAAAATCATGGAAACATAGGGAACTATTATACCACAGGTGAGGGAGTCTTACCTTGGGTTTCTTGATTTTTCGAACCTTGGAAGAGAAGAAAATGGTAAGATCTTTGGACCCTTGCCTCCTTGTCCTTGTATCCTTGGAAGAAAAACCTTAGATCTTGGGGATAAGACCTCTTGTGGAGTTTTTCCAAGGGGAAATCCTTCCTTGGGTGTTCGGCTAGGATGAGGGGAGGAGGAGTTTCGAAAATGCAAGAAATGGGAAGAAGAGGTAACTCCCAAAACCCCCCTTTAATAGCGCATTAAGGAGGCAAATGAAGAGTCTCTCCATGACTCTTCATCTTCTTCTTCATCTTAACTTATATCCACTTCATTTCCTCATAGAAATCCCTTGCTAGGTGAGTTGGTTAAGGCTTGCATGGTTGTACAAGAGGTCCAAGGTTCAATCCTTGGCTCATGCACCTTTATTTTTATTTTATTTTTATTTCATTTATTTTATTATTTCTATTTCCTAAATTCTGAAAATCCCCCTAAAATCACCCATAATTATGCCAATATTCCTAAATAAAATTCTTTTATATTTGTATTAATTTTACCTAATTTATATTAATTTTTAACTAATTAATATCTATTTTTGGAGCCCATTTAAAGCTCATTGTTACTTAGTTTTCTCAATTAGGCCTAAGTTCTCCTTAATATTTCTAGGTCCCTTGGAAAATTATTTAAACATGCTTAATATTTTAAGAAAATATTAAGAGAATTTTCTGGGTCGTTACAATCCCCCATACCTCGTGAAAGTTCATCCTCGAACTTAGAATAACTCCGGGTACTTGCGCCTCATCTCGTCCTCGCGCTCCCAGGTGGATTCCTCGAACTGTTGACTTTTCCATAGGACCTTGACTAAGGGCACTTCCTTACCCCTCAGCTTCTTGATTTCCTTGTCCAAAATCTGGATGGGTCTGCTCTCATAGCTTAGGTCCTCTTGCACTTGCACCGTCTGTGGCTCGATCACTTGGTCCATGTTTGGGATACACTTTTTCAGCAGGGACACATGGAATACGTTATGGATAGCTGACATCTCTAGAGGCAGCTCCAGCTCATACGCCACCTTACCGACTCTTTTCCGAATCAAGTACGGCCCCACATAGCGCGGACTTAGTTTTCCTTTCTTCCCAAATCTGGTCACTCCCTTCATAGGAGCCACTTTGAGAAACACCCAGTCTCCAACATTAAACTCCAGGGGTCTACGCCGGACATCGGCATAACTCTTCCGGGTCGCTGATGTTCTGCCTTTACTTGCTGGCAGGTTAGGCATGTACCAACATGCTGCGCCACCTCTCTTCATGTCGGACCACCAGAATTTCTCCTTCAGGTCTTGATACATTTTGGTGGATCCCGGGCGCATCGAATAAGGGAAAATTCTTCCACTCAAGGAATCGATAATATTACTAACGTGATTATGTGTACTTTATTCGCGGCTTCTTAATTGCTTATATCCTTGATGATATAAGTGGCATACATGATTGTCATAATTGAGCTAGTGTCATTAATAGCCCTATGATGTAATTATATACATATATCATAATTATATACTTATTATAATTATGGGTAAACATAATAATAGTATGGTTCCGAAATATTAATTCACAACATGAGCTATGAATTATATTAGTTAATGATTATTATATGATAAGTGGGATCATATTTATTATATTACCATAAAATAACTTAAGGTGATCTTATATATTATATATAAGATGATAGTGAAACATAGTTGATAATACTAATATTTATAATTAGTATGAAAATATAGTGGACACATAATCTATAATAGGTGTTAATATAATTAGGACACTACCCTATGCGTATCATTTTAGGTTATACTGTATGACTTATACCATTAACTATATTAGTATTAGTATAATGGAACTAATACTATACGCTAACATAGGTGAGAGTGTTATAATCTTACGTATGTAGGCTATCATATAATTCCCTACATGAGACTATATTATAGGTTATACATAATATCATAAATTATAATTTCTTATCATATAAATTATAGGTATAATACCTATAATTGCTTATGGAATAACATGTATAGGTAATAACTTATAGGTTGAGATGATACACGTCAACCTGTATGTAGGTTCATATTAAGAACCTATAAGATAGGTGAATTATGACAATACTTATATGATAAGGAATTAGTATTATCATTATATTTATAATAATCTGATATTAGTACACCCTCTCATATTATTACCATTTGCTTTATATGATATAATATAATTATGTTATATGATTGAGAACTAATATACTGTAGAGGTTATATAACATTATGTTAATACTAGGTTCACCTTAATTACTAATATTACGATGGCGCTCAATTACTACCCTGTTTATGAACATAAGGTTGAGTCACACTTATGACTAGTTGTATTATGACTAACATAGACCCAATGTATAAGGTAGGATACTTATACATGATTATCTTATGATGTGACCTAAAATAGGTTATAATATAAGGTATATTGAGCATCAGGTCAGGCGATGAAGTAGTCTCGTTAAGTCGGTTACTCTGTCTTCTAGCCATACTTTTCTTCATAAAGACAAGTATGGTCAATATCAGTTTCTTTTCTACCCCTATATTATTCTAAATATTTAATTCCTAAAATAAGATAAAGTATCATTCATCGTTACATATCGTAACGTACATTTCATCATAAATATCATTCATACTGGCATACCTTAAAATCATAAAACATCTTCCTACTATAAGATATGTAAAGAGGTACTTACTTGGAAGCGGTAGAAAGAGGGCTTGATGTGTGTGTAGTGAGATGGTTACTGCTCTAATACCAACCTGTAACGCCCGCTTTTTTTTTTCTTTTTCATAAGCGGCGTTACGTTAACATGCTTAGGGCATGTAGACATCATAAGGCAGCGGAATAACTTTAACTTATACATGCCCTGTTACCATTCTTAATTTAATGACATAGGAACCTTAGCATATTAACTTTGAACTTAAGCATCATATCATATCATGTCATACGTAACGTCATATCATAAGGTTCCATAGGTCATCATTCAGACATATAAGTAACCAAGGTGAAGTTCTAGCATAAACAGTAAACATAGAGTTTCCTGGGCCAAGTCAATACTACACACATGCGTTCTTGCCCTCCTGCTACTTCCATCATTGTCCCCTTGAATGATCTGCGGTATAAGGAAATAAGACTATAAGCACACAGGCTTAGTAAGACTCTTTCCTACTCACAAAAACCATTCATCGTTCATCATCTCATAATGAGCACATGAAATTTTAACATACTTGATGCTCTACTTAACACATAACATCTTAAATCACTTTAGCATGGCATGCACATAAACATGGTAAGCATTCTAAGCATGGCATGATACATGGCATAAACATAAACATAGTGAACATCCTAAGCATAGCATGATACATGGCATAAACATGAACATAGTAGACCTTCTAAGCATGGCATAATTCATGGCATAAACATAAACATCATAGACATTCTAAGCATGGCATAATTCATGGCATAATTCATAAACATAGTGAACATAATTCATGGCATAGATCATAAACATAGTGAACATTCTAAGCATGGCATAA
>JAGFNQ010006723.1:296670-377349 GCA_024364735.1 Boesenbergia rotunda | reverse complement strand
GGGACTCCGTGAAGCCTGATTACTTCTTTCACGTACAGCTGTGCTAATTGCTCTACCGAATGCGATAACTTGATGGCTAGGAAGTGGGCAGACTTGGTCAATCTGTCCACTATCACCCAAATTGCATCGTGTCCATGGGTGGTTCTTGGAAGACCTGTGATAAAGTCCATGGATATTTCTTCCCACTTCCACTCTGGAATGGGAAGAGGCTGCAGAACTCCTCCTGGTCTCTGGTGCTTGCCTTGACCCTCTGGCAGGTCAAGCAGGTACTGATATATCTGGCCACGTCTCGCTTGAGTCCAGACCACCAGAACCTTTGCTTTAAATCTTGGTACATCTTGGTAGAACCAGGATGCATAGAGTACGGGGCACTGTGGGCTTCTTCTAAAATATTCTTTCTTAGTTCCTCATCATTGGGGACGCAAAGGCGGTCTCCAAAATAGAGGATGCCACTATCTGATACTCGAAACTCTGAATTTTCTGCCTCTTGGATCCCCTGCTTGATCTTCTGGATCTCTGGGTCTTGATCTTGCTTTTCTTTGTATATCCTTAAGCAGGGTTGACTCTAGGGTCAATGCAGAAAATTGCCCAACCATACCTCGACTCCAAAATCTTTTATTTCTTTCTGAAGTGGTAGAGACAGTGATGATAAGGACATCAGTGGCGCACAGGATTTTCTGCTCAGTGCATCTGCCACTTTATTAGCTTTACCTGGGTGGTAGAGGATTTCACAGTCATAATCTTTGACCAACTCTAGCCACCTGCGCTGCCTCATATTCAGATCTTCTGAGTGAAGAAGTACTTCAAACTCTGATGGTCTGTGAAGATTCTGCACTGCACTCCATACAGGTAGTGTCTCCAGAGCTTCAGTGCAAAGACCACAGCTGCTAGCTCAAGGTCATGCGTAGGGTAATTCTTCTCGTAGTCCTTGAGCTGTCTGGAGGCATATGCTATCACTTTACCGTCTTGCATGAGGACAGCTCCAAGGCCCATCTTGGATGCATCACTATAGATGTCAAAGGCCTTGTCACTCTCTGGAACAGTCAGGATGGGAGCACTAGTCAATCTCTTCTTCAGCTCTAGAAAACTGTGCTCGCATTTATCTGACCATTCAAACTTCTTGTTCTTTCTGGTCAAAGCTGTGAGTGGAGAGGCTATCCTGGAAAAGTCCTCCACAAATTTTCTGTAATATCCAGCCAGGCCTAAGAAGCTTCTGATCTCACTGGCACTCTTGGGTCTACACCAGTTGCTGACTGCTTTTATCTTGGCTGGATCAACTTGAATGCCTTCTTTGGATACAATGTGACCTAGGAAGGTCACCTGATCTAGCCAAAACTCACACTTTGAGAATTTTGCATAGAGCTTCTCCTGCTGAAGGATCTGCAGCACTATCCTCAAGTGTGTAGCATGGTCCTCTGGAGTCTGTGAGTATATGAGAATATCATCAATAAATACAATGACGAATTTATCGAGATACTCCCTGAAGATGTGGTTCATCAGCTCCATGAAGACTGCTGGAGCATTGGTTACTCCAAAAGACATTACTACAAATTCGTAGTGGCCGTATCTTGTCCTGAAGGCCGTCCTGGGGATGTCACTTTCTTTAACCTTCAGCTGATGATACCCAGAACGCAGATCTATCTTCGAGAACATTGTAGCCCCTTTGAGTTGATCAAATAAATCATCTATTCTAGGAAGGGGGTACTTGTTCTTGATGGTCACCTTGTTCAGAGCTCTGTAGTCTATGCACAGACGCATAGACCCATCCTTCTTCTTGACGAAAAGTACAGGAGCTCCCCAGGGTGAATGACTCGGGCGGAATGAAGCCCTTGTCTAGTAGCTCCTGGAGTTGCTCTTGTAATTCCTTCAACTCTGCTGGAGACATACGATAGGGTGCCTTCGAAATTGGGTTGGTTCCTGGGGCCAACTCAATTTCAAACTCAATTTCCTGATTGGGAGGGAGTCCTGGTAACTCTTCAGGAAACACCTCAGGATAGTCACAGACTACCCTCACTTCTTCTCTCTTCAATACTTCTCCTTGACTCACATCCACTATATGAGCTAGAAACCAGTGCACCCCTTCTCTAACATTCTCTGAGCTTGTAAGGTAGGTAGGAACCTATTTATCTTTCTCCTTGGGTCTCCAATAAACTCAACCGAAGGTTCTGCTTCTGGTGTGAACTTGACTTTTTCTTGCGGCAGTCTATAGAAGCATTATACTTGCTCAAGAAGTCCATTCCTAAAATGACATCGTAATCCTTTATCTCAGGGACTAACGAGTCACTGTAGAGCTCTCGGTTGGAAATCTAGATTAATACTGCCCTTAGCCTCTCAGTAGAGGCCATTACTTCCCCTGACGGTAAGGTTGTTAAGAACTTCATCGTTCAACCTTTCTGGTGGCCCTTATACTGTTTAAGTAGTGCTCAGTGATCAAAGCACTACTTATTAGTTCCTCGGAGGTTTGCAGCCTCTCAACACCGCTAGCCCCCCTTCAACGCTATCTCAGGCCTTAACATCTTGAGCATTAGCCTAACTATCTCTTTTTCTGTGCTAACTAGCTCTGGGCACAGATGAGCTAACCGCTTAAACATCTTCACTGCTTCATCCACGGATAGTTCTCCTTGTCTGAACTCCGTGAATTCATCATAATGCTTGTTGGTTACTTGCATGTGAGAGTATTCTTCGAAGAACTCAGTCTCGAAGTCGGCCCATGTCATCTGGCTGACATTTCTCTTGGCCTTGACTCTCTTCCACTATATTCTAGCATCTCCCGTAAGGCAGAAAGATGCACACTTTATCTTCTCTACCTCATGCCAGTCCAGTAGCCCTACTATTCTTTCCAACGTGTTGAACCATGCTTAAGCATCCCATGGTTTGCTTGTGCCTGGGAAGTTCCCTGGCTTCAGTTTCTCCTACTGAATGAGGTACGCTTCTTGCCTTCTAGGAGCTTGCTCCTCGTTTTGGGCCTTTCTAGGACGTCCTCAAATGTATAACTTAACACTTAATGGTAATGTTCCCAAACTTGCTTTAGGATACAACAAGACCTTGGTCTTGATTCTTATCTCATTTCTTAGTCCTAGAACTCGTTCTAGGGCTTAGTAAGACCTTGGTCTTACTCAAAACTTTTATCAAGCACCATGCGTGCCATAATCCCAAAACTTACTTTTGGGCAAATCAAGTAAGTACTTAAGCATTTCTCTAATATCCATTCTAGGGATTAAACATGATTCCGTGGTACTAAGGTATTAAACATGCTTCCTTGTTCTATGCACATATGAGTAAATACTTAAGCATTTCTCTATACTGAAGTTAAGTAAAGGAGCAATAGAAAAACTGAAACTTAAAGCTTTCTTACTTGAAGACGGCAAGGTTGATGCTGATGTGTGTGTGATGCTGGAGAATGGGAACTGCTCTGATACCACCTGTAGCGACCCGCCTTCTCTACCTTCAGACGGATCGTTACTTTTCTCTACTTCTCTACTTTTGATACATGACTAAAAATGCGGAAATCTTTTTTTTTTCTTTTTTAAATTCATCTAACAATCATATTCTAACTTAAGTAGTCATGCATGATACCATGTCACACTTCCTTTCTCAAAAACTCGCAAAATGGCACTTATTGAAACCTGCCTCACCCAACTGAACTTTCGGGTATCAGTCGACTGATACTGTATCAGTCGACTGATAGGCCTGAAATCAGAATTTCAGGTTTCGGCAGTTGCTTCAACTCTCCACCAAACCTATACTTTCGAGCCATATAGAATCATGACACCATTTCTATACTCTGTCAGTTTTCTAAACAATTTAGCCAATCAAAACGAATCCATAAACTTGAAATTAGGACTTTTGCGGAAGAAAATAAACTATTCAAGTTATATGAACTTTAACACTAAAGTTTGTACCAATCTTGACTTCTATACATTCATAACACCAAATACATGTTCTATGACCTTGCTAAAGCATTATGAAATGTGAATGCAACTTTTCTAAACATATTTAAGCAATGAAACTTAATTCAAAGAAGAAATTGATACTATCTTGGCACATGCATCTATTTCTCTAACAAAGTATCAATATCTCCAACTACTCACATTTCTACTCATCCAATGCAATCATAAGAATATATAGGCTAAAAGAAATGACATGGAATCTTTACTCTAAGAAATTGAGTATGTAAAACTATCCAAAACTCAAATGTACGCTAAACTCCATAAAACAAGAACTTGAAATTTGAATAAGCTTAAACATTGCAATTCAAATAACTAAATTATCTCGTCTCAAAGATCTCTCCATAATCAGCCACCACACACACTCTACTCAGCACCGCCTCGTCGTCTTCCTTCAGAATTGCTTGCCTTTACCTTTATCTGCAATAAGAGGAAATGCAACTAGTAAGCAAAAAGCTTAGTAAGTACTATCTAGCTCACAAAATCTCGAAATGTGCAAACATGCTTCTAGATCAAACTGAAAATCATATGAGATACTAATATGCCTGAAAGAAAACTAAGAACATGTATAACTCAAAACATGCATACTCAAGCAATAATAAATCTCAATTTACTTTTCTTGGCTCAACTTGAAACTTTAGCTATTCTTTAACTTTTGAAAACTTTCTTAAACTTTCGAAACTTTGCTAAAGCATATACTTGAAAATAATAATCACTTGGATCCACTGAAGACGTAAGTACCATCTGATATGCGCGTTCCCTAAAAGGTTGGGGTAGCGAGCCACCAATCCTAATAGAGCAGACCTTGGTCTACCAGGGCCAAGACCTTGGAATTGGACACCTGGATTTCTTTAACGACGCCCTTGGACGCCGGGTACTGGCCTTATAAAATAAAATAGCTTTTCTTTCTTTTCTTTCTTATCTGTAAATGCCTTGGCATTTTCTGGAGCACCTTGCGTGCTAAAAATCCCTAAGTCTTGACTTTTGGGGATTTCTTAAGGCCTTGGCCTTTTCTTTTCTTATCTTTATCTTTTCTTTTCTTTTCTCATAGCTTTTCTTGGACCCTAAACTCACATAGGGTATTAATCAACATATATAAGCATATAATGAACTAAGATCACATGCAAAAACTCAAACAAAAAGGAAATATCTCTTCTAAAAACTTTTAAAGGAAATTCTCGCGGAAAAACCGCCTCTTACTACAGGTGAGCAGTACTTACATTGATATCTTGGACTTACAACCAAGATTAACGTCTAGGACTCGAGAGAAACTTGAGATCTCGGAGAATTCTTCACGTCTACGCGTTCCTCTCGCCGCGGGGATCCCGAATATAGAATTATCTCTTGGAGAAGAGCCTTGACCGGCCCCCTAGAGCTTGGTGTAGTTTCGCCCAGAAGAGGAGGGGTCGGCGTGAGGGTTTGGAGAGGAGAGAAAATAAAACTTCTCTCTTTAATTACCTATTTATACTTATGGGGCGGATTAACCTAACTACACCTTAAATATAGGTCTCTCCAACCTTTTCTGTGCTTCATACCCTAGCCCGGCTGGTTGCGCGCGCGGGCTGTTTCGTGGTGGTCGCGGGTTCAATCCACCGGTTGCCCTTAAACATTTTTATTATTTTTCTTTTTATTTTTCTTTTTCTTTTTCCAAAAACACCAAACGGACTCGGAAAATTCCATAAAAATACTCTAAAAATTCCTAAAAATATCTAGAATATTTCTAAACCATTTCTAAATAATTCTAAGGACTTTAAGTACTAAAAATGGAAATTTTGGGGCGTTACAGCTATGAACGTCATAAACCACTACCAATTGGACAATCTTGTATTCTGCACCCACCCAATCAATACTTCCTTATGTGCAGAATTTTACAATAATATCATTAGACAGGATAATCTCGTGTTCTCCACCATGGTTCAAGGTATTCCCCTAACTATCACACCAACTTTACTCAACCGATTTCTAGGACTATGACCCTCGCAGTCCACCTTCTGTTGTTACCCTTCTAGGGAGCCTCCCTTTGATGCTCCCTACTCTGAGATTACCTTAGATACATTGCACTCGTATTTCTTTAGGCAACCCGTAGCCAGACGATTTCAGTCTGTCGAATTAGAAGTACAGGACTACGCCCTATATAGGGTCATAGTCCGATGTATCCTACCATTATCTACCAGGGACGTCACCACTATGCGTCCATTTCACGCCTTTCTACTGTATGCCATGATTCACCAGCTTGACATCGATATAGGACTTCACATTTTTCAGACTATCCTACACGCCTCCAGTGTTACCACACAAGGGCAAGTACGCACACCTTACTGCCACATTATCACATCCATATTACATCACCACGGCAGAAACATTACCGAGGGAGAGATGGCCGCCTTGACTGACTACGATGAAATAGGCTATAGAAACTTTGCCCTAGCTGGTATAGAAGTGTCCGGTACCGGGGTATTGTCCTGGAGACGTCGGAGAGCAGCTCCCCAGATCGATTCAGACGAGGAAGTCGAGTACGACGTCGCAGACATAGCAGCAGAAGCCCGAGCTCATATAGACGAGCCCGCTCCACCGACACTCTACGAGAGAGTGACCCGTATGGAGACACAGATACAGAGTCTTCGAGAGGAGGTCGAGGCATATCATATAGAGCAGATGGACTCTCGCCGAGCTGATAGAGAGATAGCTGATGCACGATTCTTAGAGATGATGGCACGATTCGATTCATGGCAGCCGGGTCCATCTGATCATCCCGGTCCTTCGTCTTAGATTTACTTCGCATTGTACTCGCAACTATCTGACTACCCCTACTTAGTAGGGTTGACTTGTGTTTGAATGTTTGACTGGTTGATTGTATTCAAACCTTGATTACCTGCTTTATTTTCTATTGATCAAATTAAAGGCAGTTAGGATTGTGTTCTGTAGAATAGGTTAAAAGTTTTCTTAAAATTGGTTTTAAAATAGAATTTGAAAAATTGCTTTACTCAATTTCAAAATCAGTTTTCATTTTTTCTCGACTTAGTGTTATTTTTATTTAAAAACTACCCCCTTTTAAAATTAGGGCTTTTTCGAAAATGGACCTAGCCTAGGCCCTAACTGTAGAACTGCATGCACCTATAGACTTAGAAGCCAGCATCTCACAAGCACCTTAGGGTACTTTTGATTGATAACCTAGAAAGGGTTGAGATGCTTAGGTCTTTGCCTTAATTCAAGATGCTTTAAGTCAGTGCATCTGCAGTAATTGGGGCACTAAATACAACTTATACAGCAATCAAGTTAAGTGTCAAGCTTAGAAAATCTAACTTGAACAGAAACACTTAACTTGACTAACCCTAGCAAAAACTACTGTATATAACAGTCAGTAAGTAGTTAATTGGGTTAGACAGGTCCCTACAGAGATAATTGATTGATTTAGTATAATTGATTTAGTGTAATTAATTGATTTAGTGCAATTGATTGATTCAGTGTAAATCTGACTGGTTCAGTACAGTAAATTATTTTCGTTATTCATGCTTTAATTATCTGTTTTGATATATGGCAAAGGGGGAGAGAAAGAGATAGGAAAAGAGAAAAATTATTTTTTTTCAATTTCAAAATTTTTCTTTTATTCAAAAAGGTTCAAAAACATACTTATCCTTTATGAAAAAGCTTAAACTTTTTGAAGAAGTACTTAAGTTCTCAAAAGCTTTCTAGCTTCAAAATTTTTGCTAAGTACTCTAGCTTCAATTTTTTTTTTAAGCTTTCAAAATTTTGCAAAATACTCTAGCCCTTCAAAATGTTCTTACTTAAGCTTGTCAAAAACTTTACTCTAAAGCTTAAGTTTTTTTTAAATTGTTAAGTACTAAAGTGTTTCAAAACCTACTAAGTACTTAAGCTTGTTATATCCTACCAAGTATTTAAGCTAACATTTTGAGTACTTTAAAACTTAAGACTTTAAAATTTCTTAAGTACTCAAATTATGCTTTAAAAACTCTACTATGTATTTTTAACTTAAAGTTTTCAAAGTACACGTAAAGTCTTTAAAACCCCACGAATTTTTGAAAAATCTAGGGGGAGATTGTTCCTTCCAGGGAGAGGGAATAAAAGTTAAAACTGTTTTAATATTTTGCTTAAACTTAACTTTTTGAACTAGGGTTGCCATAAATCAAAAAGGGGGAGATTGTTGGTGCAGAATGCACCTTAGTCAAACCTGTGTTTTGATAATGGCAACATAGGTCAAAAGTTAAGTCTTTCTTGTTTTCTAACAAGTTAATCTAGTGTGCAGTGAAAGCCCTAGCAAAGGACCGCTAGGCACTGGCGAAGGAATGCCAGAGTTTCAAGCCCTAGCAAAGGACCGCTAGGCACTGGCGAAGGAATGCCAGAGTTTCAAGCCCTAGCGAAGGACTGCTAGGCACTGGCGAAGGACTGCCAGTCTCAAGCCCTAGCAAAGGACTGCTAGGCAACTAGCGAATGACTGCCAGTTTACAAGACCTGACAAAGGACCGTCAGGCAAAAGTCCAACCAAAGGAATGGTTGGCATCAGGTAAATTCTCCCGAGAGGAGTAGGTGAGGACGCGTTCCCCGTCGAGGGAACAGTAGGCGTCGGTTCGACCTAGGGCTCCATTTTGGAGACCAAAGTCAGAACCAAGACAGCTAAGGCTGTATAAAATAATAATTAATTGTTTTATTGTATTTTGGACTAACCCTGAATGCAGGACCGAAGGAATGTGTGTCTGCAACTCAGAGAGACTCAAAGGAGTGAGGCAGCAGCTGAGTAAGGCACCCTGAGTGTCCAGGGCGCCCTCAAGGTGAACCAGAACCAAGCGAAGCAAAATGAGCTTCAGTTGCTTACTGGGCAAGGTGCCCTCAGCAGCGAAGGCGCCTTCGTCAGCGAAGGCGCCCTCAGCAGCCAAGGCGCCTCCAGCCCAAGCCTACGAAGCTCAAGCTTTATCCACAGCCGAGATTTCAGCGCGGAAGAAGTCAGCCAAGGCGCCCTCTACGACCAAGGCGCCTCCATGGTCAAACTTAATCCCTGTTCGAGCGGGATAAAAGTTGACAGAGCGATCTGCGGATCGCTTGACACGTGGCAGGGCGCCCTCGACGTCCAGGGCGCCCTCGACGTCCAGGGCGCCCCTGGGTGCTATAAATAGCACCCAACGCCCAAGCCTTCGGTATCAACTTCGCTCCCAAGCTTCCACGCTCTTCTACGCTCACGCCGTGCTCCGGAAACGCTTCACCTCGAGCTAACGACGTCCTGCTGCCCCGAAAGAGTCGACCTACTCCGGACGTCGGTAAAAAGAAGAGCGTAATTTTTTTTATTTAATATTCTATTGCATTTAATTTTGTAAATCAAATTGTGTAACTTATTTGCGCCAAGTATAGAATTGCTCAAAGTAAATGGTCAACGACCGTGGGCCTTGGAGTAGGAGTCGACACAGGCTCCGAACCAAGTAAATCGATTGCGTCTCTGTGTCTTTCATTTAATTTCCGCTGCGTACCTACTCTTATTCAAATCCGAAAGTTTTCCGATATTCACCCCCTCCTCTATCGGGCTCCTCGATCCAACATTATCTTCATCTGATTGCAAGCTCGAGCCACGAATTTGATTAGCAAAATACTCAACTGTAACATAAACGAAAAAAAACAACAGTCAATTCTTGTGTTTGAGTGATTTTTTTTTAATTTTGGAATTAATTGTGTTTAACAGTATATCTCAAGTGGAATTTGAGCATTCTTAAAACTCGAAGACCCAACTACAATTTTCAGAAATTGAGATTGTTATGGTTTTAGAGTCTAAAACTAAGTCAATTACCTATATCATCCTCGACTGGCAAATTGAGCGAGAGATCCGAACGAAATGAAAGCGGCAATTTATCAAAGGGCGCACCCAAGAATTGGTATTTACCAAAAGACGTCTCATGGTTTTATTTTCATCAAAGGGCGCACTAATTTTAGTGAACTTCCTCTTTTACCCCTCCTGCTATGTACAACTTTTGTCTTTCTCTCTCAGCAATAAATTTCGAAAAGTCTGCACGTGATGTTTCAGACTTTTATTTTAAAATAATATATTATGGAATCGGGCGCTAAACTAAAAAACGTAAGGTAAAATCGAAAAAATATTTCAGTTAAAAAATATCTCATCTAACTTATTTAAAAATATAAATAAATGATTTTTATATTTAGTTAATAGAAATTAATATAAAATTATATTTAATAAATATATTAATGTAAAAAAAATTTGAAAAAAAAGAAAAAATTAAAAAAAAGAGTGTGGATTTCTGGCCCATGTTGGGCCTGAAATATTTTATTTCAGGGCCACGCTGGGCCTGAAATATTTTATTTCAGGCCCACGCTGGGCCTGGCCCAGCGTGGGCCTGGCCCAGCGTGGGCCTGAAATCTTTTGATTCAGATCCGACATGGACTCAAATTATTTTTTTCTATTTTAAAAATATATTAATATATAAAAAAACATATCAAAACACTTAATTTCAGATTCAAACGCAGGGCCTGAAGCCATCCCAGGAGGGTCTGAAGTCAAATAACTTCAGATCCTATAAATAATTAATTTAATAAATAATAATTAAATATAAAAAATATTTTTAAAATTAAAAAAAAAAATCAATACTCATGGGGCCTGAAGTCATCAGACTTCAGGCCTAAGGAGGGCCTGAAGTCTAATGACTTCAGGCCCAAGGAGGGCCTGAAGTCTGATGACTTCAGGCCCTCCCTAATTACATATAAAAAAAATTTATAAAAATATATATAAAATGTTATTATATATATAATTATATATTATTTATAATTTTTTATAAAAAAAGTATAATATATAATTACATAATAATAAAATGTTATTATAATGAAATCTAGATATGGGAGATCCATCAGTGGGTTTTGGTCAAAACCCACTGATATGGCTAAAGTACTCCTATTGCATTAGTGATATCTAATATATAGATGGTTGGACATCTAAAACATCATCTCCTGCCTCTACCCTCTCTATTCATATGGAGTTTTCAGAAATCTAGATATGAGATGTTCATCAGTGAGTTTTGGTCAAAACTCACTGATATTTCTAAACTACTGCTATTTCATTGGTGATATCTAATATATAGATGTTTGGACACCTAAAACATCATCTCCTACCTCTACCCTCTCTATTCATATGGAGTTTTCAGAAATCCAGATATGGGAGGTCCATAAGTGAGTTTTGGTCAAAACTCACTAATATTTCTAAACTACTGCTATTTCATTGGTGATATCTAATATATAGATGTTTGGACACCTAAAACATCATCTCCTACCTCTACCCTCTCTATTCATATGGGGTTTTCAGAAATCCAGATATGGGAGGTCCATCAGTGGGTTTTGGTCAAAACCCACTGATATGGGAGGTTCATCAGTGAGTTTTGGTCAAAACTCACTGACAAAACTCACTGATGGACCTACCATATCTGGATTTCTGAAAACTCCATATGAATAGAGAGGGTAGAGGTAGGAGATGATGTTTTAGGTGTCCAAACATCTATATATTAGATATCACCAATGAAATAGGAGTAGTTTAGAAATATCAGTGAGTTTTGACCAAAACTCACTGATGGACCTCCCATATCTGGATTTCTGAAAACTCTATATGAATAGAGAGGGTAGAGGTAGGAGATGATGTTTTAGGTGTCCAAACATCTATATATTAGATATCACCAATGAAATAACAGTAGTTTAGAAATATCAGTGAGTTTTGACCAAAACTCACTGATTGACATCCCATATCTAGATTTCTGAAAACTTCATATGAATAGAGAGGGTAGAGGCAGGATATGATGTTTTAGGTGTCCAACCATCTATATATTAGATATCACCAATGAAATAGAAGTAGTTTAGAAATATCAGTGAGTTTTGACCAAAACTCACTAATGGACATCCCATATCTAGATTTCTGAAAACTCCATATGAATAGAGAGGGTAGAGGCAGGAGATGATGTTTTAGGTGTCCAACCATCTATATATTAGATATCACTAATGCAATAGGAGTAATTTAGCCATATTAGTGGGGTTTGACCAAAACCCACTGATGGACCTCCCATATCTAGATTTCATTATAATAATATTTTATTATTATGTAATTATATATTATACTTTTTTTATAAAAATTATAAATAATATATAATTATATATTATATTTTTTATAAATTTTTTTTATATGTAATTAGGGAGGGCCTGAAGTCATCAGACTTCAGGCCCTCCTTAGGCGGACGACGAAAGAAATGTTGATACATCGAGTCAATGGAAATATTCTCAAACGGCGGAGGTAGAAGCTCAGGAAGTGTAGGAAAGAAGACAAAGCTATCGGTAGAGGGACGACACTGGAGGAACTCGCAAAGAGCCGTATAACTAAAATCCAAATTTTGTTTGGCTACCCGAGTTTTATAATTCACACCATCCATGGTGTGTAGGTTGTTGTAGAACTCAGAAACCAACCCTATATTGACCCCTCACTCACAATAGACAACAGACTCGAGTTTATAGGTTTCAAGGATCTGAAACACTATGAAACAATGATCATGAAAGTATTGTCGGTCAAGTGATCTAGGGGCAATCAGTTTGAATACATGTTGACCAAATGCCTTTTGATAAGCTGCATTAGGAAAACGAGCATTCGTAGGGGGTTGAGGGCGAGAAGGCCCGACACCCTTGTCATCAACCCTCGATTTCTTCCTATGAAAAACAACCAAATGAAACCAAGAAAGGAGAACAGTGTGAGGACACACAGACAAGAAATTTGGAGTTTTGGATTAGGGTAAGGATCGTGAGTTTTAGGGTTAGGAGAAGTGATGCACAGGTTGAAATGAGAAATGCAATGCAACCAAAAGAACACAAGAATTAGAAGAAAACTTGATTAGCCAAGATCAAATAAGCAAGGAAAAGAAGAAGAAGGAAGATTAGGGTTTACTTTGGCGCCATTGGTGAAGAGAAGGAAACTGGAACGGGATGAAGAAACCTCGCACAAAAACTTCGAGCGTTGGTGAGTCGCGAGAGGCGCTTGTGAGTCGCGAGAGGCGCCTGATCGAGCGACGAGAGACAAGGTGGGCAGCGACGGAGGAAGGAAAGAAACGCTAGGGCTTGAGATTGGGAGCACGCGGGAGAGTTCGGGACGGCTGGTGTTTTTAGGGCAAGAGGCGAGTAATAGGAAAGGTTAGGTGGAACACTTTAATGGCCATAATCGATTGAGTAATCGATTACGCCTTGTTGAGTCGATCCATATGATCGATCACAGGAGCGTGTAATCGATCGGCCGATCAATTACGAGAATCGATCGGCTGATCGATTACGAGAGTTCGTAATCGATTAACCGATCGATTCGACCTATATCAATCGATCCGATGATCGATTAAGAAGCAATCTGTGCCCGAGATAAACTGCTCGAATCGATTAGGGAATCGATTCAGAGGGTTTCTGCCGAAAGATGCAGACCCATTAATCGATTGATAACTGAAATCAATCGATTAGTGACTGGAATAACTGATATATGGCTAAAACGTACTCAATTTGTGGCATTCTCGAATTCCTAAGAGGTCAAGCACGATCACATGGTCTCCAAGGACTTGGATATTGGGTTCGTTCCTTAAAATATCCAATCACGATCTTCGGACTAAGTACACATTAATGGCGTACTAGTCTTCCCTATGATTGATCAAGTGAATGATTTATGGTGAAATTTCATCTTCTTGCTCAAAGTAATACATCATAACAAGCATTATGAACAAGAAGATGATCTCTAACATCTCACTCCCATCTAAAAATGCATAAGCAAGGGAAGTTCTATGTTCTTGTGAGATGCATATTAAGGCAAGTGAGTTGAATATCTTGAAATGATCATGGAGGATTATTCAATATGACACATTCCTAATTCTCTTCGCAAGTAGCTAAATTCAGATTCTGGAAGATGTTTGGTGAAAAGATCCGCAAGATTTGATTTTGACTCAACATATTTAAGAACAATATCCCCATTTGATACATGATCTCGAATAAAATGATGTTTAACCTCAATGTGCTTGGTTCGTGAATGATGAACCGGGCTTTTTTTGTCAAGTTTATGGTACTCACATTGTCACAAAGAACTTGCACATTTTTGTAGATGAGTTTATAATCTTCCAAGGTATGAGTCATCCATAATAATTGTGACACAAATTCACCCATAGCTATATATTCGGCTTCGGTTGTGGAGAGTGCTACACAATGTTGTTTTCTACTCGACCAACTCACCAAAGAAGATCCCAAAAATTGGCATCCACCACTAGTACTTTTCCGATCCAATTTACATCCGGCATAATCCGAATCGGAGTATCCTACAAGATCAAACGTTTCGGTTCTAGGGTATCACAAACCCACCCTTTGAGTCCCTTTAAGATAGCGAAGGATTCGTTTGATTGCACATAGATGTGACTCCTTGGCACAAGATTGATACCTTGCACACATACCCACGGCAAACAATATGTCGGGTCTACTAGCCGTGAGATAGAGGAGACTACCTATGGCACTACGATACAATTTGGAATCAACTTCTTTACCTTCAACATCATTGTCTAACTTAGTGTTAGTTGTCATAGGGGTAGATATTTCTTTGGCACTCTCCATTCTAAATTTCTTAATGATTTCTTTTACATATTTGGATTGATGTATATATATGTCATCTTTTGTTTGTTTGATTTGTAAACCTAAGAAAAATGTCAATTCACCAACTAAACTCATTTCAAATTCACTTTCCATGTGATTTATGAATTCATTTAGATAGTCTTTGTTTGTGGATCCACAAATAATGTCATATAGATAGACTTGGGCCACAAAAATATCTTCCCCACTAGTCTTCAAAAATAATGTAGGATCAATTTTTCCTCTATGAAAACCTTTTGACACTAAGAATGTAGACAATCTGTCATACCAAGCATGAGGTGCTTGTTTTAGTCCATACAACGCCTTCTTAAGCTTGTATACATGGTTTGGACATTCTAAATCTTCAAATCCCGGAGGTTGCTCAACATATATTCTTCTTTGATAAAACCATTTAAAAATGCCGATTTTACATCCATTTGATACAACTTAAATCCTTTATGAGCGGTAAATGCCAACATCATCCTAATAGACTCTAACCGGGCTACCAGTGCATAGGTTCCATCATAGTCCAATCCTTCGACTTGATTAAAACCTCTAGCGACCAATCTAGCTTTATTCCTCACAACCATTCCTTTATCGTCAAGTTTGTTCCTAAAAACCCATTTTGTATCAATAATTGATTTGCCTGTGGTTCTAGGAACTAATTCCCAAACTTGACTTCTCTCAAATTGAGACAACTCATCTTGCATTGCCAAAATCCAATCGGGATCAAGCAAAGCATCACTTACGGCTTTTGGCTCAATTTGTGAAATTAGAGCTACTTGACTCCCTTCATTTCGAAAATAAGATCGAGTTCGTACCCCATATATAATATCACCCACTACTTGCTCCAAGGGATGGTTTGCACTTGTTCTAGTGTGTCTTGGTTCTTGAGTTATAGTGATTACATTCTCAAGTGGTAACTCAACCATACCTTCCGTTTCACTCTCTTCTTTCTCAAGATTATTTTCCTCCTCTAATGTCAATTTCTCCAATTCATATTGTACTTCCTCCTCTATTGCTTTATTTGAACTTGAGCTTGGATTTTCTTCAAAAATCACATTTAGAGACTCTTCAACTATTTTGGATCTCTTATTGTAAACTCTATAGGCTTTGCTATGAGTGGAATACCCTACAAGAATACCTTCATCCGCCTTGACGGAAAATTTTCCTAAGTGATCTTTGGTGTTGAAAATATACACTTTACATCCAAACACTCTAAGATGCTTTATTGTAGGAGGTTTACCAAACCACAACTCATGAGGTATTTTGTTCAAAAACCTATGTATTAAAGTCCTATTTTGCACATAACATGCCGTATTAATTGCTTCGGCCCATAGATAACTATGAAGTAAGTATTCATTGAACATACTCCTAGCGGCTTCTTGTTAAACTCTATTTTTTCTCTCAACCACCCCATTTTGTTGTGGTGCCCTAGGGGTAGAGAATTCATGCTTATATCCATTTTGTGAGCAAAAATTTTCAAATCTTTCGTTTTCAAATTCACCTCCATGATCACTTCGTAATCTATTGATTTTCAAATTTTTCTCATTTTCTACTCTTTTACAAAAAGCAATCAAAGTTTCTAAGGTATGATCCTTATGCTTTAAGAAAAACACCCAAGTGTATCTAGTGAAGTCATCTATCACAACTAAACAATATCTACTATCGTTCAAGGAAACATACTTGCTACTATCAAACAAATCCATATGCAATAATTCCAAAGCTGTAGACGTACTTAAGTTCGTTTTACCTTTGTGGGTAGCCTTGGTTTGCTTACCCATTTGACATGCATCACATAGTTTGTCCTTTTGAAACTTTAATTTTGGCAATCCTTGCACCAACTCACTCTTTGATAGTCTCTTGATGTGTCTCATGTTGGTGTGAGCAAGTCTCCGATGCCAAAGCCAAGTCTCTTCCTCTTTAAACATGAAACACTTAGCAAATACATTAGTAGTACCAAATAGTTTAACTTGATAAATGTTTTCCTTTCTATGGCCAATAAGCATGATAGTGTTTAGTTCACTATGTTTAATTAGACATTGAGATGAGTCAAACTCAACTCTATATCCCGAGTCACATAGTTGACTAACACTTAATAAATTGAAAATCATACCTTTCACTAATAAAACGTTCCTAATTATAAATTGTTCAGAAATTTTAATATCACATATTCCAATAACTTTCAATTCACCACTATTACCAAAGAAAAAGGTACCTTTATTTTTATTTTTGAGTGATGAAAATTTTGATGAGTCTCCCGTCATGTGCCTAGAGCATCCACTATCAATGAACCATGTTGTTGGATGCTCCCCCTAGACGCATGCCTATTCAAATGCGATGAACTAAATGTTTTGGTACCCAAATGTTGGGTCCAATAGCATCTATAACAAATTGCTTGGGTACCCAAGCTTGAACAGATTTCACTTTTGCAACATGATTTCTACTAACAAGAGATATGAAGTTAACTTCCTTATCCTTTGGTTTATATCCTAATCCTACCTTGTTATACACTGCCCGTTGACTTCCTAATATCATGTCCAAATATTTGGAGCTAGAGGTAAAATTTTCCAAAGCACTTCTAAGATCCTCTACTTGCAATTTCAATGATGCATTTTCCTTTTTAAGATCATCACCTCTAGAATTTGCAACTTCATGATGTGTACATGCTTCACATGACATAGTATCATTTTCAAGTAATTTCATCTTAGTTTGTAGTTCTTTGACTTTGACTTTTGATCTAGATAAAGCATTCGTCAAACATGCAATAGTAGCATAGAGTTTATCTAATTTAGGAGAAGTTATCTCATCCTCACTAGATGATGATTCGCTTGAAGACTCTACGTCATCTTCATGATTTTCCTCATCTTCACTACTTTCAACATCATTCAAGGCCATGAGAGCCACATGTCTTGAAGTCTTTCTTCTAATTTCTTCATCTGATGAACTAGATGAAGTATCATCCCAAGTAGCTTTCAAAGCCTTCTTTTTCTTTGTCTTGTCATCCTTTCTTTTTAACTCGGGACAATCGGCTTTGATATGACCCTTTTTACTGCACTCAAAGCAAATTGTATCAGTCTTTGCTTTTGATTTAGCTTGAGACTTATCCTTTTTCTTGTCATCAAGGAACATCTTCTTGACATCCTTCTTGTTGAACTTTCTAGATCGTCTCATCATCTTCCGGACAAAGTTTGTCATTTCACTTGATGATAACTCCTCATCGCTATCACTATCACTATCTTGCTCGGACTCGGATGTGGAGGATTCTTCATTCTTCTCCTTCTTCTTCTCTTTATTTTTCTTCTTGTTTCTTTCACCTGCAACCAAAGCTATACCTTTCTCCTTATGACTTATATTAGCTTGTTCATGCAATTCTAGTTCACAAAATAGTTCATCTAACTTGACAATTGATAAATCCCTTGAAACCTTATAAGCATCAACCATTGATGGCCATAAAGAGTTTCTTGGGAAAGATTTTAGTGCATACCTGATAAGATCCCGGTTTTCCACACTTTCTCCAACCGAATGAAGGCCATTGAGAAGCTCTTTAAACCTTCCATGTAACTGACTTACGGTTTCTCCTTCCTTCATTACAAAATTTTGCAATTGATTTATAAGAATGTCCCTTTTGGCAATTCTTGAATCTTTTGTGCCTTCATTTAGCTCAATTAGCTTATCCCACAACTCTTTAGCACTCTTAAATGGACCGACTTTGTTTAGTTGTTCCGAGCTCAATCCACATTGAAGAGTTACCGTGGCTTTAGCATTTGCTTGCACCTTCATCTTTTGCTCAACCGTCCACTTGGATGATTCCAGAATTTTTCCATCTTGTGTTGGCGCAACAAAACCCTCCGTAACAGAAAACCAATTGTCGATTTCAGTCATAAGATAATTTTCCATGCGACTCTTCCAATATGCGAAGTTGTTCCTTTCATAGTAAGGTGGTCGTGTAGTGCTGTGGCCCTCTTTCAAAGACATCCTCGTAGCTCAAACACTTGCTTCTTTGGGTGTGAGTCCTCCGAAGCGACCTCGCTCTGATACCACTTGTTGAGGATCGGCAGAGCTAGAGGGGGGGGGGTGAATAGCTCGCTTCGGTTAGGTTTTCTTCTTCCAAACCGAGATCAAAAACCACACACCAACAATCCAATGCTAACACTTAGATTTACTTGGTCTCCACCTCCTTGAGGTGACTAATCCAAGGGTCCACACCAGCGATCGCAGATTTCACTATCAACCCTCCTTCTTGGAACAACACCGAGGGTGGAGAAACCCTTTTACAACACCCTTGAAAGCTTTCACAAAGAACAATACAAGGAAGAAGAAGAGAAAGAAAGATTACACAATAGGCTTGCTTCTCCTTCCTTTGGTTGCTTGAAGAATGTGTTAGAAACTTGAGCTTGAGCAGAGAACTTAGAGCACCAAAACCCTAGCCAATATTCCAATGGAACAGTTGTTCCGTTTGTGCTTGATTTTTCGCTTATAACGGTCTTCTCTGCTTCCTGAATCGATTGGTGAGATGCCCCAATCGATTACCAAGTAGCCGTTGAACAGTACGGATGTCGGATGAATGGCTGGGATTACGCCATTTGAACTTGAATCGATTGGCTGATCGATTAGCATCCTGAATCGATTGTATGATCGATTACGGAGCATTCTGTCTGCGCACAGAGTAGCTTGTAATCGATTCACCAATCGATTACAGGGATTCTAAATCGATTGGTGGATCGATTACGGAGCATTTTATTTGTGGACAGAATCACTCGTAATCGATTCATGAATCGATTACAGAACCTTTTGTTTCCGCACAGAATCAGCCTGAATCGATTTACCAATCGATTAGTCATCTTCTAATCGATTGGTGGATCGATTGATACACTCAACTCTGGAATTCACACCTGGAGTTCACACCTGGATCGATTGAAGACCTTCCAATGGATCCAATTACCTTGTGCCAGCGAAACCTCTCGTTTCCTGAACTTCACGCCTGGAGCCTCCCCAGCTCCGGGTCTTCATGCCAAGAGTTCCGTCCCCGACCATCCCTTGGACTTCCTGCCTAGAGCTTCCTCAACTCTGGATCTTCATGCCAAGAATTCGGTCCCCGACCATTCCTTGGACTTCTTGCATTACTGCACACTAAATCTCAATGTTAGATCCAATGTATTAGCTTAAACTTAAATAACTGTCAATCATCGAAACTTCTCATTTAGGACATGATTGCATCTACAAGATATTCATTAGAGCATTCTAGCCTATCCCAAATCTAATTAGATGCTTGGACAGAGGCTCTCCAATGTTTATATTGATCCATTAAAGAGGAGAAACCATCCCAATCAGTATCAAAATCAGAAGTGTAGTCTTTAAACTCTGGTTGTCTACTAGGAAGTGTTGGTGCAATTAACCAAATTTGATCGGATAGATCATGAGGTTTGATGTGTTTGTCAATATGATTAAATTAGATTTTCATATTGGTTTGATGTGTATGTTTAAGTATTGCAGGACTCGGTGAACCACACATGAGAAACAACGGGCATCCAAGGGATGAGAGCCGAAGGAAGAGGACTTCAAAAGGTGAGTCGAGGAAGTATACTTCAAAGGCATACACGAAGGATGGCATGGAGACAAGCCGTAGGCTTGTATGCGCATCCGAGGGATGAGAGCCGAAGGAAGAGAACTTCAAGGGGCAAGCCAAGAAAGTGGACTTCAACGCATACGCGAAGGATGGACTCCAGAGAGGTTGAGAGTGAGTTTATAAGCTGGGTAGTCGACTGGCAAGGGAAGCAATTGACTGACAACGTCGAGAGGAAACTCACAGAAAGATCAGTTGACTGGTTTGGGTATCCATCAACTGGTCTGTTCAAAATTGAGTCGTTAGGCTAGCCGTTGGCTAGACACTAGTCGACTGGTCCTGGTGGCAGTCGACTGGTGTTGGGGATGATCTGTTTTGTTAACAACTCTCTCCTCTATTTAAAAGGAAGCTTTGGGGCATAAAGAGGTTACGAATTGTAATTGAAAAATCCTCTTCTAAGTGCCCAAAGCTTCCAAAGTCTACTCTCTTCCTCATACTCTTAGTCTCATCTTGTAAAAGAGGAAGATATCATCTTCTGAGGGTTTCTCCACCTTCAAGCTTGATTGAAAAGGAGAAGAGAATAGTGGAGCTTGATTGTGTGGGTGTGGATTCTTGGATTAGTCACCTCAAGGAGGTGGAGACTAAGTAAATCAAGGGAGTTAGCATTGTCTTAATTCTTAATTATTTTGGCTATCTTTCTCTTGTGCTTTGGCTAACATTTTGTAGGCAATATTCAAGAAAAGCTATTCACCCCCCTCTAGCTAGGCTCAAAGGTTCCAACAAGTGGTATCAGAGCCTGGTTCGTTTTGGAAGAACTCACCGTTAACCGAAACATCAAGATGGCGTTTCAAGAGGGATATAGCACCACACAACCACCGTTCCTCAACAACAACGATTTTGCTTATTGAAAAAGTAGAATGAAGTATTATTTAATGAATGATATTGAAAATTAGTTTAGTGTTGTAGATGGTTTTAAGATGCCAAAGGATGAGAGGGGAGAACCTCTCCCAACCAAAAATTGGACAAAAGAGATCATGAAGAAGGCTCAAGCAAATGCAAAGGCCACAACAACTCTATAATGTGACCTTTCAAAGGAGCAATTGAAGAAAGTCGGACCATTCAACTCAGCCAAAGAGCTTTGGGAAAAGCTCATTGAGTTAAATAAAGGATCGAACGATTCAAGAAGAGCCAAGAAGGACCTCTTAGTGGCTCAACTCCAATCCTTCACCATGAAGACAAATGAGACGGTGAGTCAATTGCATGATAGATTTAAAAAAATCGTCAATAAGCTTCATGTGATAGGTGAGAAAATTAAAAATAGGGATCTAGTAAAGTATGTGCTTCAATCTTTCCCTAGAACCACTTTATGTGCTTCAATGGTTGTAAGCACTTTATGGGCTTCAATGGTTGATGCTTACAAAGTCTCTAGGGATCTTTCTTTAGTTAAGCTTAATGAATTATTTTGTGAATTTGAACTTCATGAACAAACTAACGTGTCTTCCAAAGAAAAGAGTATAACTCTTATTGTAGAGAAAGAGAGGAAGAAGAAGAAGGACAAGAAGTAGGTTTCATACTCATCATCATCCGATTCGGAAGAATCAAGCGCCTCAATGGATAGTGATCAAGAGACGTATATAGTAAGGAAGATGAGGAAAGTATTTAAAAGTTTTTCTTCTAACAAATCTCATGGTAGAAAAAATTCAAGAAGCAAAAGTAGGATAAGAAAGATCATATGCTACAATTGCCATGAAGAAGGGCACATAAGGGATGATTGCCCACTCTTAAAGAAGGAAGAGAAGTAGAAGGAAGAAAAGAAGAAAATAAAAGAAAAAGGCAAGAAGGTTCAAAACTTAAAGGCGACATGGGATGATCCTTCGTCATCGGAAGAAGAAGAACACCACGTATCCCATTTCACTTTAATGGGAATTGAAGACATAGCCTCCACATCATCCAAAGATGAAAAGAGCTCAAGTGAAGATGAAGAAGGGAGCTCAAGTGAGACATGACTGGGGCATGAAAAATTTGGAGCAACAGACATAACTGTGTCTAAATTACATGGTCATGTCATGTAAAGCACGGTAAAGGAGCACGACCCATGCCTTGGAAAATCCCAGCTTGAACTTCAAATTCTTTCCACGCTTGTGGAGACTCCCACGACCAACTGGGGGAAGCTATTAGCACTGAAAAGAAACAAAATAAAATATTAAACTAATAAACAAATAAAATTGAAATGAAAATAAGATTGAACTTGGGTTGCCTCCCAAGAAGCGCTTGTTTTAGGTCATTAGCTAGACCCCTTGGAAATTTTATTAAAATCTCACTCTAACTGGAGTACGATACTTCTGAACTTTCTTTTCAATTGCCCAAGATTTGGAGAGAGATTTAAGAAAAGGATGTAGCAAAGTCCTCCTCTTTATTGTCTCCTTGAATGTATGCTCTGGAGGTCGGAGATGGTTCAGACCTAACATTCAAGCTAGGAGTGTGATTATTGCAATTGATATTAGGCTGATATTCAGTAAGAATGGAGGCATTAGTAAAGATGGAGATATCCATTTTTAGAGTTTCCAACTACCCACCGCTTCCCACTCAGAGGATTGATCATCTATAACTAATGTGATAAAAAGTTCACCAATATATGGTGTATTACCCACCTCATCTAAAGTTCTTGATGTAGATTCATCCACAAGTTTGACATCAACAATATATACCCTATATAAAATCTCATCATTAATCAAGCATGTATTGTCATTAATAATATCAGGGGCTAAATGAAGAACATCTGCAAGGATGGATGACAATCCATTAATAATCCTATCAGTATCTAGAGTGCCATCAGATATGTCATCGTCGCGCAAAATAATAGAAGAGTCTTGTAGAGCCACAGAATCATAAACAAAATCACCATCAGGTTTACAATCCATCCCCTCTGACATAGGATTTAATTGTGTCTCCAAATTAAGACTTGATGCATCAACTTGTAGTAGAAACCTGAGTAACAAGAACCCTCGTTGCACTATAAGATCTTCTAGTTCTTGTGTTGTGGTCCTCATTTGATAGGGAGCAGGAGTTTCTAAGTCTTGAGGATCTTCCCAAAGGGTCAAATCAATTTTTTGAATTGGTGTGGTCTATCAAGTGTTGAATCCTCTTGAAATTCTGATGGACTCTGAGATGCTTCAAAGAATTGCTCAACATCTTGCATGTTGAACTTGATGTGGTCCATCTAACATCTTAATATTCTGATGGATGCTGAAATGTTTGAAAAAATTGTTCAACGCCTTGCAAGCTTCTATAGTCAAGATATTGATGATCCATCCAATTTTGAGATAGGTCAGGGATATGTTGCTGGTAATAGTCATGCTACTTGGGAGTTTGTTGAAGTTAAAAGTTTTGAGTTTACTGATTTCCCCAATCATATCTATCAGTCCTCAAAGTTGGTTCATCCATGATATGACTTTGAAATTGAAATGAACACTGAAGTCTCGTAGGAGTGCTAGCAGCTTCATGGATGAAGTGACATATAGTACTGGATGGGTTATGCTACTAGAAATTCTGTAGATGTACTCATATTGATCACCATCTGAATCATAATCCTCATTGAAGTCTTCAAATTACAAAGAATATGGATCCATGGTTACACAAAAAAATCCTAGTCTCACCTAAAATAATAACAACATAATCACCAGATATAGAGAGTAATCATGACATAACACATGAATATAGAGGATATAAAATAACCAAGACAACCAATAAATTTTGGATTTCAAAAATGCAAAATTAAAAATAAGAAAAGAAATGCAAAATAAAAGGAAGGAAAATAGAAAGAAAGCTATATACAAAAATAAAGAAGGTATTTCTAGACTAGCGAAATTATTTATCAACTAATATTAATATGAATAGTCCTCGACAATGACGCTAAAAATTTGTTATTATGCTACAAGTGCACGACAATGTCATCAGTAATAAAAATATTGATCCACAGGGGTTCGATTAAACACTAGCTAAGTCCACAAAATAAGCTATTTAGACAATCGAAGTTGGTTTGTGAAAGCTTGTAGGTACGAGAGAGAAAAAGAGAAGGAAGATAGAGAGAGAAAGAGTTGATCTTGGGGGTAGGATTCTACAGATGAAATTTAGGATTTCAACTTCACCATAATGTTAGTTGATGTTTTGGATTGTTCATCTCTTAATCTCCATGTTTATGCACCTATAGGGATTCCAACGAAATACCGATGTGAACCCCGTGGAGGTGCACCAAAGTGTTTCCCCCCTTGGCATATAGTATCATTAAGTGGAAGAGATAACGTAGAGAGTCTGGTTGTTAAGGGTATCAATTATCACCTGAGGGCCTCCCGGGTGTACATCTCCATGTTACACAGATCACTTCTTAACACGGGATTGAGAGAAACTCATTAAGTACAGTTAGGCAATCCCTTATAGAGGATTAGCCTCCATTTCAAGGGAACGTCTGAGATGCCCAATTGTTAAGAGAGTTGTGATGGCTCTCCCAAGTGTACAATCTCGTAAATTCTCCCTACGTGGCAACCAACCTCATACATCTACATGTATTCACCACTTGTAGGAAATTGACCTTCATTTCAAAGTGAGGCTTTAGATGCCCGGCTGTTAAGGGTATCCTCCTGTCACAAGCCCCCCCCCCCCCCCCGGGTGTACAATCCAAAGTCCCTCTACATGGTGACCAATCTTATGCATCTACATGTATTCACTACACGCACATTCAATCAAATACATAGAGGGCACAACACACATAGAAGAAGACATAAGCCTATCATCGAACAAGGACATGGACAAATCCATAATTTATACATCAATATCACATCATAATTACTCCCTACATCCTAGATAGAGAGAATCTACTCCATAAACATGGAAATACAACCAAGAGATAAGAAATAAAGCAATCTACAACTCAAAATATGAAAAGAAGAGAAGAGAAAGCTTATCCGTGTTGCACTAGTCTTCTTAGATGTAATCATGGCTCCGGAGATGGGCGAATCATCAATGGAGACAGAGATAGCGGCTCTAAGGTCTCCCCAAAAGGCAGAACCCTTCCCCAAGCCAAGGGGTCTGATGGGTCTCGAATAGGTGTCACGATGAGTACTCAAATTTAGATATTTATAAACTGAAAACCCTTTGGCTAACAAAGTTAAAATGTAGTAGAGGGGCCTCAGGTCGTATTTTTCTAAGGACTAGTTGAATGAATGTTAACTCAAGCTTGCAAGTTTATTTGTCGTTTGATATTTGGATTTTCTAGATAAAATGGGGTTTTTGTGATAAGAGGAAATGACAATATGAAATAGACTGAACTTAACTAAAGCATGGAACGAAATGGACTTAACTAAAGAAATTGCAGGAGCTACTCTTAACCTATTGGAAGAACTAAGCAATTACATTCAAACATTGGCATTGAACTCAAGAGCTAAACTTAAATGCAAGAAATAAATTGCAGAGGACTAATTGCATGGAAGTAATTGTAGATTAAAGAAAGTTAAAGCAAAACTTAGCTTAAGCACTTGGCTTGAAGTGTAATGGAAACAATTAGAATAACTTGAAGAAAATAAATGCTTGGAACAAAATTATCCTAAATTAAACATCAAATCAATTTCTAATCAAGCCTTCCCTTTGCCGTCATATAGAGATTGAGTTAGAAACCCTCTGAACTCAAAAACCATTTAAGGAGAACTCCCCAAGTTCAGTTCAATCGACTTGTGCATCCTGGCCTTCCTGATCGGTCACTGGACCGATCAGGTCTTCCTCTGATCAGACTGAGGACCGATCAGATGAACCTCTGATCGATCGGAGCAAACGATCAGTAGCTGAAATCACTTCGCGATCTCTTCCATCTTGATCGACTGGATGACGATCGATGCTCATAAACCATCAAATACTTCCGAGAACCCCTCTGAGCTTCGACAGCTTTCTGGACGTCAGAAATCTGGCGATCGGTAGTGGATCACTCAATGAAAACAGAGCCTCGGCGACACCCTCACCTAAACTTCCAAGAACACAAACGATTAGCAAATTGAACAAGGAGATTACCTCTATGATCGGAAATCTTGACAAGAATTAGATCCAATGTTGGTCACACGCGATCTACGAAGAAAACGAGAAGCAAAATGATGAAGAAATGAAGAACTGAGAAGAAACTGGCAATCTGCAGCTACGCGACGCGACGACCACACTTTGAGCAGAGAGGGAATTCTGATTTAAACTAATTGCATTTGAATTTGGATGGCTGTGATTGTTCCGATCTCATCCAACGGTCAAATCAGGTCTGATTTGAACCAAACTCCCCAGATCTTGATCAATGGTCCTGATCTACCTGTCCTTAGCTCGGATCAACCAGATCTATATCAGATGGCTCAGATCATCCCTTCTCTTACTTGGATGGTCTAGAACATCTTGAACTTGATCCAACGGCCAGATTGCTTCTGATTTGGATGAAATTTTCAGATCTTGATCTGTGGTCATGATTGACTCTATCTTGAACTCGAATTGATCAGAAGTTGACCGATGGCTCAGATCTAGCCGTTCTTTGATCGGACGACCCATATTAATCCGATGCTTGATCACTTTAATCCAGATCCAATTCTGACTCAAGTCTGGTCCAATCTGATCTAGGTCCATGGTTATTTGAAGCCTACAAAATTAGATTCACATTTTAGTACCAAAATATCTCAAATATACAAAGATTTGAATTTAAAGCTAAAATAGAGATAATTCATGGAACCTTAAGTAAATGCAAACTTAAGCATATAAAAGTGGATCAAAACATGGATTTGAGAGCCTAAATTTATCAACAAAATGGTAGTTATCAACTCCCCCACACTTACTCTTGGGCGTCTCACACAAGCCAACTAGTTAACCTAAGATGTATCCTCCTAGGTTATTCTCAATCATAGTTAGAACCAATTGAAAGGAAATTACCTAGGGTTGTCAATTCTCAAAAATCTAAGCTCAATGGACTATTGTCTTGTCTTTAAATCAACAACTTAGCATACTTCATCCATCATAACTCATTGAGATGAATTAAACTCAAAAAAACTATCAAGGGAAGTTTTAAAGTGACTCTCTTCCTAAGTGTACATTTTTTATGAAAGTGGAGCTCACTCAAACACAATCATGGTTCTTGTACTACCATAGGCTTGCTTATTATTTACTCTCCACCATCATTCTTGATTTAGATCCACACCTACAAAAGCTTATTAGAACATGTTAAAGAAGATATATGAAATGATAAAAATGAAATAGGAATTTGAAGATCTTTGATACTTATGATTCATGATAAAGAAAGTTAAAGAAATATGACATGATGAGAAAATATGGAAAATACTATGGCATGATGAGGAATTATGAAAAAGTAAGAAAATATGGAAAAAAAGTAGAGAAAGTGGAAGACTTAGACACTAAAAAATATTTCTTAATGCACTTTGACCCTTTGATGGTGTCTTCTAGTGAAATCAGAGCTGTGGTGGAGTAGGGAGCAAACCATGACTCTTTGATGGCTGAATTTGGTGTGCCAGCATCTGCTGATCGGTCACTAGACCGATCAGACATTGCCTGATCGGACTGGGGATCGGACTGGACAACTCCTAATCGGTCTGGAGACCGATCAGGCCTCCAACAGAAGCTGGTTTGTAGAATTTTGAAGCTGGCTTATGCTGAAACTTCTCTTCTTTTCAATCAGTACCCCATCTCAGATTCCTCTCACTCCTTGTTCTCATCTTTCAACTCAAAAATCTACCTCATCTCCTGCCACTTCATATTTTTTTTTTCAATTGTTCAGCTGCTGCTCCAACTTAGTAAATACAAGATTTCCTGACTTCTAGCACTCTATCTTCTTTCGATGGCTTTTCCGTGCATGAATATCAAGTTGTAGGAGCATCCAAGACCCCTTCTTTAACAAAGTTCTCTTCAATTCTTGCTAATAAAGTTTGCAGATTTTATAGATCCTTGTTCTCTTCAATTTCTTGCATGTCAATTTCAATGCCAAAATCCTCACATTTGAATTCATCCATCTCTAGTTTGAGTTAGCTTCACATTTGTCAACTCTTGCAACCCTAACTTAATACAAAAATCCTTCAAATTGGCATACTTTTCTTGTAGGTTGTCAATACTTGGTTGTCCTCAATTTTTGATAGAATGCTTGCATCCTCCCCCCACACTTAAACTTTTGTCCGTCTCGATCAAAGTAACATTAAGAAACATTAAGGTACCCATGTCCAATGAAAATATTATGATGAACATGAAACTTAGGGAAGGAAAATGGAATACAAAGTAGATAAACAAATAAGATTGCAAAAATGATATGAGAAAGGAAACAAAGTGATTCACCTCTATAAATGTGGTCTAATCATAGAAATATAACTTAGAAAGAACCTAAGCAAGTTCTAGAGTACCAAAATAAAACATGTGTGTATCACAAATATCAGGCCAATCCTCACTAGGTAAAAAGAATTCATCTCAAGTCATCAATCTAGAGTCCATAGCTAAGAAGTACTCAAGTATCCAAGAATTTCCATCCATTGGTTCAAATCCTAAATCTTGACAACCAAATTTAATTTGCTTTCAAGGGGCTCTAAAATGATATAAGAAAATCTAGATGGATACATTTATTCCTAGTCATGCAAAAAATAAAATGCCAAAAGGGATAAAATGATATCTATAATGAATCTTTATTTTCTCTACACTACTCAAATATTTCTTTGCAAGAACTCATTTTAAAAGGAAAATTACTGCTTGAAAACATGAAAGTGATATTTACAATGAAATAAGAGTGTAAAGAAGAAACAACTCCCCGTCAAATTGGGTAAAGAGCACATAGCATCCATCTTGGGAGAACTATCCTCATGTGATCAATCTCATAGTGTGCTTTCTCCATTATTATCTTCGTATAAGTACATTCCGGGGGTCGAAGACGATTAAGGTTCAGAATCCATTCTTGGGGTAAATAATTAAAAGTCAAAGTGAACTCGACCCCTCCCACTGCATGCTCCTTAGAAGTCCTTCCAGGAGGTTGTAGACTATTAAGTTTGAGCACCCATTCTAGCAGCCTACAGGATCCTACAAAGTCATGTAAAGAAAATACCTCCCGCACATATGCAGGGTAAGAAAAGAATGAAATATAAACAACCTCTACATAAAATGAATCAAGATATGCGTCACATCCAATAAAATCAATTTCCGGTACCTCTATGAATTTATCACACTTAGTATCTACAAAGAGTGTATCAAGGAATTCATCACAACCAATGAAATCAATTTTGGGTACCTCTATTAGCTTTTCACCATTAATTTCTGCATAGGATGTATAAAGTAATTCATCAGAACCAATAAAATCAACACTAGGTACCTCCATGAATTTTTCACAATCAATTTCTAAATAAGATGTATCAAGACATGCATCACAACCAATAAAATCAATAATAGGTACCTCCATGAGTTTTTCACGAACAGCATCTACACAAAATGTATCAAAAAATGTATCACAACCAACAAAATCAATACTAGGTACCTTTATGGAATTTTCACAATCAATTCCTACATAAGATGTATCAAAAAATGTATCACAACCAACAAAATCAATACTAGGTACCTCTATGGAATTTTCACAATCAATTCCTACATAAGATATATCAAGAACCGTATCACAGCCAACAAAATCAATCTGAGGTACTTTTATAAGTTTTTCACAATTAATCTCAGCATAAGATGTATCAAAAGATTCATAGCAACCAACAAAATCAATTTTAGGTACCTCAATGAATTCTTCTAAAGAAATAGGAGGGATACTTACCTCATCATGCTGAAGAATACCTGGAGGTTCTACAAGAGTAAATGTATCCATGGCCTCCTCCTGGTCATGTAAATGCTCCACTTCAATCTCAGGTTCTGGTGGACATTCAGCTAAAAGAAGTGATTTTTGGGTTCTTGCTTCCACTATACAAGTCCTTACACTTTCATACTTGCCCTCTGAATCTTCTAATGTATCGATCAATGGTGGTAGTCCCTGGGGCTCAGTCCAATCCCCTACACCTATAGATTCATCTCCAGTGCACGCTTCATCAACCATATCTGCAACAACCATATTAGAAACATTAGAACCAACATCAACTATATCATCACAAAATAAAAGATGAGAAGGGTCCTATAGAGCTTCAGATTTGAATTCAAGGTTGTCACAAGCTTTTCTATCCATCTCCTTCAATGCCTCTGTAGACAATGACTCCTCAATAGGTATGAGTGGTCCCTGGGGCTCAGTGCAATCCCCTACACTCTCACACCTATCCTCTAATAACATCTCAATCAATATAGGTGATCCCTGGGGCTTAGTACAATCCCCTACACCTATAGAATCATCTATAACTGCAAGTGAATCAGATATAACCTCTAACTCAGCTTCCTCTGTAGCCAATTCATCCTCAGCTTCATCTGAACTAAAATTCCCTTTGTGAAAATCAAGTGGAACTTTGTCATCAAATAACTCTGCCTCAACAACCTTATTTGAAATATCCATGCTAATGCTAGGAGGATCCTCTCTGGAGTGCTGTGAGAAATATAGAGAGACATTTGGCTCCTCCTCTTGAGCTGAAAATTTTAAAAATGGGTTTTGAGCAGGAATTTCAGGAGGAATAACTGTTGTAGGTGCCCTGATTTTTTTGATTCCTTCTTCTTCTTCCACCAAAATTGCAAGATCATTTGAAGAAGGATTGAGACTCGCACTAGGGTCGCTACTAACTGATGTAGAATCATTTTCGGGACTGATCTGAAATGGAAAATAAGTTGCTGAAATTTTTTTAGAAAAATCAACCCTTGGAATGTTTAGACTTGAAACCACTTCCTCATTCCTCAAAGTTAGCTCACAATCATGCCCCTTAAGATTTGGAGTAGCTTGAAAAGGCGATTGGCTTAATCCCTGGGCTTGCATTTGATTCATTTCACTAACCAATTGTCCCAGGTGTCTCTCAATGTTTTGAAGCGTAGAATCATACTCTTGTTGTTGTGAACTTTTCTGTTGTATGATTTGTTCCATAATTTCTCCAAGTCATTGTTGTTGAGCCTCAAGCTCACTAGAATCCTCAAAATCTCCTCGGTTGATATATGACTCTTGTTGAACTTGAAATGCAGCATTAGGTTACTCAAAATCATAACTAGGCTGTGAATTCTGAAATTGAAATTGTTGGGGCTGATCAAATGATTGATTTGGCTGCTGGAATTGCTGAAAATTGGGCTATGAATTTGGTTGAAACTGCTGAAAATTATAGCTCTGAAAATTCTAAGTTTGAAGTGGAAATTGTTGTGGTGAGGGCTGAAATTGTGGAGGTTGAAAATTCTGATTGAATGGTTGACAGCTTTGCTGATTATGATTGTAACCTTGCTGAAAATTTTGAAATTGCTGTTGAAATTGCTATTGTGGCTGATTGAAAGGTTGGTTTTGCTGGAAATTCGAATAGGGCTACTGAAATTATTGGAAAATCTGACTTGGCTGAAAATCTTGCTGAAATTGTTGAAGTTAAGGTTGAAATTGATAATTTGGTTGCTGGTAATCTTGATAAGGCTGGAATGGTTGAAAATTTTATTGAAAATTCTGGAATTGAGAATAAGGCTGCTGAAAATTCTAAAAATACTGATACTCTGCCATAGAACTGCTTGAATAAGTAGAAAAATTTTCAATAGCTTCTCAAACTCTCAAGATCACCACCTGCAGTCCTGGCCACAAAACAAACAAAAATGGCAGCAAATGTATACAAAAAGATAAAGCAAATGAAAATAGAATCAGAGAATATAAATATTAAACACAAGCTCAAATTAAACAAACTCAACTAGTTATTCCTCGGCAACGGCGCCAAAAATTTGATGGGTCTCGAATAGGTGTCACGATGAGCACTCAAATTTAGATATTTATAAACTGAAAACCCTTTGGCTAACAAAGTTAAAATGTAGTAGAGGGGCCTCAGGTCGTATTTTTCCAAGGACTAGTTGAATGAATGTTAACTCAAGCTTGCAAGTTTATTTGTCGTTTGATATTTGGGTTTTCTAGATAAAATGAGGTTTTTGTGATAAGAGGAAATGACAATATGAAATAGACTGAACTTAACTAAAGCATGGAACGAAATGGACTTAACTAAAGCAATTGCAGGAGCTACTCTTAACCTATTGGAAGAGCTAAGCAATTACATTCAAACATTGGCATTGAACTCAAGAGCTAAACTTAAATGCAAGGAATAAATTGCAGAGGACTAATTGCATGGAAGTAATTGTAGATTAAAGAAAGCTAAAGCAGAACTTGGCTTAAGCACTTGGCTTGAAGTGTAATGGAAACAATTAGAACAACTTGAAGAAAATTAATGCTTGGAACAAAATTATCCTAAATTAAACATCAAATCAATTTCTAATCAAGCCTTCCCTTTGCCGTCACATAGAGATTGAGTTAGAAACCCTCTGAACTCAAAAACTATTGAAGGAGAACTCCCCAAGTTCAGTTCGCAATTGACTTGTGCATCCTGGCCTTCCTGATCGGTCACTGGACCGATCAGGTCTTCCTCTGATCGGACTGAGGACCGATCAGATGAACCTCTGATCGATCGGAGCAAATGATCAATAGTTGAAATCACTTCGTGATCTCTTCCATCTCGATTGACTGGATGACGATCGACGCTCATAAACCCTCAAATACTTCCGAGAACCCCTCTGAGCTTCGACAGCTTTCTGGACGTCGAAAATCCGACGATCGATAGTGGATCACTCGATGAAAACAGAGCCTCGGCGACACCCTCCCTAAACTTCCAAGAACACAAACGATTAGCAAATTGAACAAGGAGATTACCTCTATGATCGGAAATCTTGACAAGAATTAGATCCAATGTTGGTCGCACGCGATCTACGAAGAAAATGAGAAGCAAAACGATGAAGAAATGAAGAACTGAGAAGAAACTGGCGATCTGCAGCTACGCGACGCGACGACCACACTTTGAGCGGAGAGGGAATCCTGATTTAAACTAATTGCATTTGAATTTGGATGACTGTGATTGTTCCGATCTCATCCAATGGTCAGATCAGGTCCGATCTAAACTAAACTCCCCAGATCTTGATCAATGGTTCTGATCTACTTGTCCTTAGCTCGGATCAACCAGATCTGTGCCGGATGGCTCAGATCATCCCTTCTCTTACTTGGATGGTCTAGAACATCTTGAACTTGATCCAATGGTCAGATTGCTTTTGATTTGGATGATATTTTCAGATCTTGATCTGTGGTCATGATTGGCTCTATCTTGAACATGAATTGATCAGAAGTTGATTGATGGCTCAGATCTAGCCGTTCTTTGATCGGACGGGCCATATTAATCCGATGCTTGATCACTTTGATCCAGATCCAATTCTGGCTCAAGTCTGGTCCAATCTGATCTAGCTCCATGGTCATTTGAAGCCTACAAAATTAGATTCACATTTTAGTGCCAAAATATCGCAAATATACAAAGATTTGAATTCAAAGCTAAAATAGAGATAATTCATGGAACCTTAAGTAAATGCAAACTTAAGCATATAAAAGTAGATCAAAACATGGATTTGAGAGCCTAAATTTATCAACAAAATGGTAGTTATCAGGGCTTAGTCCCAAAATCCAAGATCCCCTTTCCAAATGTGAAAATGCCCTTTTATAGCCAGGTGACACGACCAAATCACATGGTCATACCTAAAAGGCACGATCGTGTCTCGCGTTATATGTGAGGGTGGCACGACAAGGGCACGATTGTGACAAGTTAGCACCGCCTGCCCTCATGTTCTTCGACCGTGAGGCAAAATGGGAGGCACGACTGTGTATTTGGCACAGCCTCCCTTTGTTGTCTTCAGTGATGGAAGGCACGATTGTGCCCAATAGGCAATGCCTGGCCTTAGAATTTTCGATAGACGGGCATGGTCAAGGGATGACTGTGCCAAGTTGTCATGACTTGCCCATAGAACCCATGGTGGAGAGCCACGACCTGACCATAAAACCCATGGTGGAGAGGCACGGTCGTGCCTCAAGGGCACGACCTATCCTATTTCTTCAATGGATAACTCTAGAAACCATTGGGTGAGGTAGTTCTTGCTGAATTTGGCTTCCGAAGCACAATTCCACTCTAAAATGTCTTCGTATTGCGTCTTGTCATGAAAATAAGGAAAGAGTAGATCTCCTTACAAAAAGAGTAATTATGTTGATAAAAGATAAAAAGAGATGCGAGCATATAAATAATAAGCAATCAATACATGTGAATGTGCATCAAATAGTGTCTAAAAATGTATACAATCTGTTAAATATCGAGTTTTAGGGGGTTAAATGGGGAAAAAATTCAAAATACGAGGGCTTAGTTGTAATTTTCTAGACTTGGAGGGTTAAATTCCAAAAGGCCAAAAATAGTTTTAAACCCCCTAAAAGCCCTCTCCTCTTTCAGTTTTTCCCCGACCCTTTTGTATCCGCTTCGACGACGCTGACCCTGTCGCCGCAGTTCGCACGCGCCGCGACCAGCGACGCCGCCACCCTTCATTCCCAGCGACACCGTCGACCCTGTCACCTTTCCTTTCGTTTCTTCTCCTTCCCTTCTCTTCTTCTTCGCTGGTTTCAACGCCGAGCCGAACCCTAGCCGACGTCCGACACCGCAGCGAGGGTCGCCGCCGCCGCGCCTCTTCTTTCTTCTCTTCTCCTTGTCCTTCTTCTTCGTCTGGTTCAGCGCACACTGAGGAGTTCGTGGTTCTCAGTCCTCTTCCGTCGCGTGAACACGCCGATGCGGGACTACCGGTGGTGGTGGCACTTATCATCCTGCTATAAAGGTTCTTGTTTTCTTGATCTTCAGATTTGTTCTAGTAATAACAAACAATGGCGATGATTCACTATTTAGGTTCGATTTACAGTTATTTATCATTTTCGGATTTGTTTAAATTGTTGTACATCAATGCTAAGATTTGGTTTAGAATTGTTTCGAGTCTTTACATATTCATACACGGAGAACAGTTAATTTTCGTAGAAATCCTTACAACCATTAGTTGCTGTTCTAGAGCGCCCAATATAATGCTCAGATACCAATTGGATGCTATTGAGTAAGAAAGTTGCGCAGTGAAGTCCTTAGTATTTAACTATGACTTGTTAACAGTAAGTTGTGATTATATTATCTAGCTGTAATTGGTGTGAATCTTGATTAGAATTCTAGTAACACTTGATTCGTATGAATGGTTAGTATAGTTAATCCTAATTTAATTAGGCAAAGGGATAAATTAGAGTTAATCATTGACTAGATTTAATTAAGGATCTAATCTTGTTAAATGGTTTTGGAAGGAACCCAGAGTTGGTTAGATTTAATTGAACATATGTTGCAAAAAGGGATTTATCCTAATTTCATTTTACGTGAAGTTTAGCTATTTTTAGTAATTTGTATAAATAGCTAAATTTAATCCTTGATACAGGACCTTAACTTTGGACTCGTTTGGTTGATCGTGAAGAGGTTATTTCGGTCACGTTCTACAATTAAAAGGCGGGTATTTCTCCTTTGTACTCGAGTAGTTTCATTTACCTTAAAGCATGACTATCTTATGTCTAGTAGGTTGCTTGACCTTGTTCTTTGTCGTTTGTTGTTTTAACATCGCCGTTGATACTTATTCTTCGTTGATCTTCGTGTGTTCCCGATTCGTATCTGTACAGTCCTCTGCTGATTTCCTATTCTGTAAAGTACCGCTTATACGCGAGTACTTAGAAGTCCATTAAACACAGATAGGTTTATTTGACATTAGAAATATCCTACCTATTAGTGTAGGTGCATAATCGTTGGTTTGGGATTTCTGGTTGGTTATATTGATGCATCATATACTCGTTGGATTTTATTGCATCATTGTTTCTCCGATTGTTTGTGCATCGTATAGCATGCATCATACTTGCACATTGCATACTAACGACTGTTGGGCTTACATTTAGTTAAGCCGTCGTTAGTCATATTGTTGCTCGATGCACTCAACCACTTGTTGTCGTGGTAGTTGTTAGAGTGCGAGCATTTGTCCTGTTATGCCAAACAGTGACACCCTCACCGTTGTTTTAGAGGGATATTAGAGCCGTTGGTAGCTCACCCTCACCGTTGTTTTTCGAGGGATATTGTAGTTGTTGATAGCTCCCCCGATGTACCGTGGGTCTGGAGTGTGGACTCCCCAGCATCATGTCCACTCAACCACACCTTCTGTGGTATTTGTTGTTAGAGTGGTACAGTTGTCACAGCCCTACCCACTCGGTCACACAGATGGGATGTGTTGACGGCTTGACTGGCGTTAGGGGTGACACATGTCATTGCATCATATGCATACGTATTTATTTTATGCATTTGCTTGTGTTTGATGCACTTATATGAGCTATGGTTGTTGCACATGATTGACATGCATGTATATGTTGGATTTATCGTTGTCGCGTTGTTTATACCTGCTTAGTTGATATTCTATTTTATATCAGTTGCTATTCGATTTTATGTCTGGTTGTTTTATATATGTTATGCATGTTTAGGAAATCTTATATTCCTTATGGACTGTACCCTGTTGGTTCTCTACTTATTGTACTTTTATTATGCCATGCTTATTGTCTACTCATATACCCACAGAGTCCACCCGGACTCACCACCCCTGCTTCTCTTTTTCTTTCAGATAGCAGGTAGTTGCGTTTCTTGGAGCCAGGAGAGGATCCAGTTGTCATTTCCCAGAGTTAGTTATTTTTCCGTATTTGGTTTAGTTGTGTTGTTTTCAGTACTGGGTAAAGTCGTATTTTATTCGTTATTGAATTTGTAGTTATCAGAGACATTTGAGTTCTCTTTTGGATTGTAGTTTTATTTTATGTTTATGGTGGCTGAGCCACCCATTATCTTTTATTCTGGTATAAACTGCGTGGTTGTGTTTACTTCTATATATGTGATGCTAGCCGCATGTGGCTAAGCTTTTATGATGAGATATATGTATTATTGCTCCATATTGTCCGCCATACAGGGGAGATATTGCCCGATTTTCGAGGAAGCATGTGCCTCTGGGGGCGTGACACAATCTATGTGCATCATCAATCAATTCGGTAGCTTCTAATCGATTGCCCTAATAGATTCAGAAGATTTTTGCTCAAGAGAGAAAGTAGCCTAATCAATTGCCAAATCGATTCCCAAGCTCTTTGTTCTCTCGTGAAAATGACCTTAATCGATTACGCAATCGATTGGCTAGACCTTAATCGATTGCCCCAATTGATTACGACCTCTTTTGTTCTTCACAAAATACAACCCCATTGATTGGGAACCTTCCCAATCGATTCAGCACCTCGCGAGAAAGCTATTGTGCTTACGAAAATCACACTCTAATCGTTTACCCTGATTGTTTGGAGAAGGCCAAATCGATTGCCCCAATTGATTCTAGATCTTCTTCTCTCTCATGAAAACAACTCCTAATCTATTTCCAATTTATTAGAATTGAGCTTAATCGATTGCCCTAATCCATTTGATCTACCCCAATCCATTAGACAATCGACTCCTAAACCTAACACTTGGAATTTGAGTTTAGGGTTCTTTTGTCCACATTGGATAAACTTTGACCTACTAGGACTTACTCACCAAGTGTCCGATCAACTCTTGACCAACTCTGGCTTTCCTCATACTTACTTCCCATTAGACCTCAAGTGTGGTCCTAATTGACCCATTTGAATTTTCCTAATGCAGGAATCCTGACTGCGCGACGGGCTTAGATCCTAGGGAAGTCGATGATCGCCAGTATGCAATCATACAGAGCCTACAGCTCAGTATGTAACCTAGAGGGTAGTATATGCTACCAACTGTTAGTAGGAGCCCTAGAGCGAATTATGTGATGATTGACTAGTGACTTTTTGTATCATATTCTATCATTAATAAAGACATATTTGGTTATTATACTTACTTTATTATTTGTGCCAAATAACTAAGTGTAATAATGTCCTTGGGTAATAGGTTCTTATCTACATCATATCGATTGGTTGAATCGATAGTGAGATGATGTACAGAACACTATACTAAACTATTCCTAATCAAACATTAATATTCAAGGACAATATTAATGCATGGAGACTAGCATGTAGGTCAATTGATGACTTGAGCTCACAAGTCATGGATATGTGATATCAAGTTGACACATGGGTATACATTAGAGAATGTGTACTGAATTGACCCACCATAAGAGAGTTTCATAGATTGTTATATAAGTGTCATAAACTTTTTCATGTGACTATTAGTGTGAATAGTCCTTAGACCTGAAGTCACTACGGTTCCCTACATGAGGAGTTATGTACTTTGGTATCGTCAAACGTCACCTGTAACAGGGTGGACTATAAAGCGATCACTGGGTATATAATGAATTATGCGGAGGGATGGGAGTGACGTAGATGGGATCTATCCCTCCCATATGACGGGAGTGATATCTGTGGGCCCCTTGATCGAGTAGGACTACTAAAACGCATGATCATGCTCAAATGAGTCAATATGAGATATTAAGCTCATTTGTTTAAGTGAGTCTACTCAGGGATCAAGAAACACAAAGATTGATCGAGGATGACACGGTCTATGCCTCATTGATCAATCTAGATATCAAGGATAGAAGGACAAGGTCATACATTATGATAGTCACGGAGGTTTAGTCGGATCTTGACTTTTCTTGTTACTTGGGTAGCAATGATACATTGCTAGATGCCGCTCATTGCTTATGTGTCTAAAGCGTTTAGGCGCATTGTCAATGCCACGAGAACCTATTGGGTCACACACTAAGGACATGATGCTTCGGGAGTTCGGGAGCTCGGGACAGGAGCTCGGAAGACTCGGGTCAGGAGCTCGGAAGACTCGGGTCAGGAGCTCGGGTCGGGAGCTCAGGGACTTGGTCGGGAGCTCGGGCTAGGAGCTCGGGAGACTTGGTCGGGAGCTCGGGCTGGGAGCTCGGCAGACTGGGTCGGGAGCTCGGCGACTTGCTAGGCAGACTTGGTCGGAAGCTCGGGAGATTTGTTCGAGAGACCTGGTCGAGAGCCCGAGAGGCCCGGTCAGAATTGCAGAAGAAATTCATTAAAATGTTTAATGAAGGAAAGAGAAATGTCTCTCTTCATTGGATGAAGAGAAGATGAAGAGTCACATGAAAAGATGTGCTCTTTATTGGCTTTAATGAAGGGAAGCCAAAGAGACAAAAAAACTCTTCATATTCATGGGATGAGTATAAAAGAGGGTCTAGTCATTTTGAATGACAAGTGAGTTTTTTCCTTCTTCCCTTCCTCTGTTCTTCCTCTTCTCTCTCTTGGCTGAAACCCTTTTTGGGTTCTTGGTGGTCTTGTGAACTACCTCAAGTTGCTAACACAACTAAGGTAGTTCTTCCCGAAGTTGAGAGATCGTGTCCGTGTGGATACGCATAGAGGCACGGACGTTTGAACATGCAAGAGATCCGGCGGCACTTGGACGAGCGGGATAAACATAAGGGCACGCTCCAAAGGTATTTATAAGCACCATTTTATTGATTATTTTAATTGCTAAAATCCATGTTTGACCCATGTTTTTATTGCTTAATTGTGAAATTGCCCTAGGTTTTAGGATTTCCTCTTATTTTGGACTTAATTGCAAATTTACACATTTTTTGGATTATTTGGCCACTAATTTTCTGATATATCTTTGTAGGCATGAAAGGATCCTGGACCTAGAGCATATTGGGTCAAACTTGAGTCGGAAGTGAACCGGATCGAATTGTCAAGCTTACGATTAATCCGAGCCGTCCGATTCAAGAGCGGCTAGATCTGAGCCATCCGGGATGATTTGAAGCAAGCCGAGCTAGGGTTAGGGTTGATCAAGCACTATTATCAAGATCTAAAGGTTTCATTCCAATCAGAGCTCAATCAACCGTTGGATCAAGCTCGGAGGGCTCTAGATCGTCCATTCACAGATTGAGTTGATCTGGACCATCCATTGCACATCTGGAGGATCCGAGCTACCACGAGGCAGATCCTGACCCCAGATCATCATCATCAAAATTTGGATTAAATCAGAGCAAGATCAGCCGTTGGATTTCCTCCGATCAATCTGGACCGTCCATTGCTAATTACTTAAGGAAAATTCCCCAGCAGCTTCCCGTTGTCGCGTCTTCACCGCAAGTCTTCAGTTCTTCATGTTCTTCCCGTGTTCTTCACTTTTTCTTCAATCCGAGGCGCGACCACCTCAAATTCTCCATTTGATCATCATCTGAATCCTTGGAAGACTGCTCCAATCGAGATTTCAGCTCGAATTTCATCCGGACAGAGGTGTTTGAGGGTTTCGGCATCATCTGTGGTCCAAGCACTGGAATCTCAGCTACCACCCATTTTCGACCACCTGAGCCACTTGTAGGGGTTCTCAGGTGAGCTCAGGTCTTCTCCAAATCACCATCGCAACTCATTAAGCTGAGATCGAAGAGTTTGGATCGAATTTCTTCCAGCTGATGCAGTTTGAGCAGAGTGATCGATTGAAGCTAATTTCCTCAGATTTGCTGAGCCTAGGGGTTCGAAGCCAGCTCTTGATTGACAACCAAGAAGATTTTGAGCTTAGGGAAGATTGAGGAGTAGTTTAGCTAGCTAATTTCAGTTTCTTAGCTGTTAATTTTGAATTCCTGCAGTGTTCTGTTATTGATGCTTATTTCTGCTACCTTAGTTTAAGTTTTGAGTTGTGTTTGGTTTCTATTGCGTGTAGTTCTTCAAATTTGATAGTTAGGGAATGTGTGTAGTGGATAACCGCTTTGAATTCTAGTTTAATTGTAGCTTAATTAGTTGCGTGCCAATTCTAGCTAGCGTGCCAAGTTTAATTCTAATTTCTGTTTACTCTTTTCAGTTTCTGAAATTGTCTTAGATTTCCTATTTCTGAGTTGTTTCTGAGTTTCTTAGTAGTTAATTCCTGCTCTAGCATTAGATAGATAGTGTATTTAGTTTAAAATAGCATTGCTTTAAGTTCTGTGCATCAATTCCATAGTTGCGTGCCATCTCATGTTTGAAAAAACCCAATCTGTTTTCTGAAAATTCCAGCTGCAAAGTTTCTGAATTTTTGCTAGGTAAACACTAGATATTTCAGCTTAGTTGTTTGGCATTTCGATCAGAGTATCAATTTTAGTTTGTTGTGTGTTTTGCACCCAAGCCATATGCTGAATCTTTGAACATCAAATCTGAATTCCTGTTTACTCCATTTCTGAATTTTCTTTGCTTCTCTAATTCTGATTTCAGTTTTACTTCCTTACCTTAGTTTTGCTTAGTTCTATCTTAATACCATTGTTTTCCAATTGAATCACTCAGTTTAAACAATTGAGCTGAAAGTTTACTTATTTCATAAGGTTGGTGTTAGTTTTTGGCACAAAAGTCTTCCCTTGCGTGCCAACTGCCTTAGACCCTCTTGCATCCGAATTTAACTTGCTTTTTGTGGCATATGATTGTGTTTGAAATCAATAAGCTTGCACACACTAATATCTGAATTTTGTTGGCAGTGGTTGGGTTCCAAAAACATTGTAGCTAAGTAGATGTTTATTGATTGTGAAATTTCGAAATTCCTTTGCATTGATTTGTGTTAAGCTTGTTATTTCCGAAAACTCCCATCACTGTTTTTACTTAATTTCTTAGCCTTTCTTTTGTTTTGTTGAAATTAGAAATCATTTTTCCATAAAAAAATTGGTAAGTGCTAAATTAGGTTTCCATTAGTTGAGCTCTTTAGTGCCAACTTCTTGTTTAGTTTATTAAATCAAGGTTTTTATTTTTCCATTGCAATTTTATTTTTAATTACAAACCAAAATCCAATTACTTGTTTGAAACCCAAAAACACAAACGACACATAAATACAAGTTCGAATCAAGCACGACAACTAGCCTCGAGAAAAATACGACCTGTGGCCCCTTTGCTACATTTTTAGATTTTGATTGTAAAAAGGGTTTACAGTTATTCATTCACATTTAAATTTGAGGCCCACATTCGTGACACATAGATCGGGCCCATCAGGTATACACTTAGATAGATCTATTAGATAGATGAACTTCGTACGAGTTTTCTTTCACATGGATCACTCGAGGGATCTTGTTTCCGCTGCGTTTTGTGTTTTTGACCCGGGAGATCCCAACACCAACACCCTCTACACTAACCAGATCCTTAATTATGCATCGGTAGGAAAAGTATAGGTCTGACACATATATCCTGATCTATACATCATACCTTAGGTATCGATGTAAGGTATATCTAGGAATTAATTCAATGCCGATACAAAGTGACCTTCTACTACATTTGTGAACATATGCACACAGGACAAATAACGAGACTGTATGGAACTAAATAAGAGTCATCTAAAAAGAGTAAGTAACAGATATCAGATCATGATATACAAAGGTAGGTATAATGTGTAAACTTACTGCTATCTATAACAAACTATACATAATAGTAAGACAGTTTCTAAAAAGATAAGTCAGAGGTACCCGTCTCAACGGTAGAAGCCCGTATCAATGAGAACTGTCCGTCCAATAATCAACAACAAATCAGTGTCCTGTATCAAAACACGATTTTAGCTACTTTAACAAATGCTAAATTAGCTAAGTATATCTACAACCCAACTAGGATCACCCTAATCCTAGAAAAGGTCAATACCACAATGATAACGCTCGCCAGAGATCATTACTAAGTCTATCGACCCAATAACAACCTAATCCCAAGCCAAAACTAAACTAAATATCTATCCAACAGTAGGATCAATTCCAAATGAACCATTCAATCTTTACCGCAAAGGTACTCAGCCAATTCCTAAGGCAAAACCTCACTGCTATCTCATTCCAAAATCCAAATGAGAAAGCTACCAAACATCCATTTAGATAGCATCAGATTCTAACCTTAATCTATGCTACCCCTTCCTTTGTAATAATCTAAATCCATCTAACAACAAATTAAAACCTAACAGAGATCTAAACATCTCAGATCCTACACAAAAATAACAAAACCACAGATCTAAATCCATTGGAAAAGCAAATCACTAATCCAAATCATGAATAGTTCACACAACAAGGCTTACAGCAGAATAAACCACAAGATCAAAACAACCACCCAATACCAAATTCAATTTCCAAAACTCTAATCCAATCAGAATAGAGAATAACTTAGCTTTTTTCGAAACAAAAACCAGCCAAACACAAATGCGCCAGTGAGCTCACGGCAACACACGATCAGGGTCCAAGACTCTGCCATAAAACCCAATAAACTACCAGAACCCTTGCGATCTGGATTCTAAGAAGGAACACAAATTAAATTCCCAAGTGCACACCTCCACGATAAAGAAATCTCCAGAATCAATTGACGACATCAAATTTGAAATCCAGAAACAAATCCATGATCAACTAATATGATTTAGCCAAACGATTCAAACAACTCTCAACCTAAACTTGAATTTAGGTATACCTTACCTAGTTCTTGTGCGGCACCGATCCTCAACTCCGAATCCAATGAATTCAGGAGCAGGGAACAACTTTGCCCCAATATTGCAGGAACCCTTTCCTTTCTGAAGCCCTCCGAGAACCCTAGGTCTTCGAAGACTCAGGGTATCATCCTAGTCGATCAACCTCCCAATCAACACCAAACTTCCTTGCCAAATCAAACTTACAATCAAGATCAAGGACAAGGATCGCAACCATGAAGCAAACTCTAACTCACCTTCAACCTGACGGAATTGGGGAACCAATCCGAGCTCAAGAGGAAGGTGGCGTTTGCCGATGAATGCGTACTCCAAGCGGCCACTCTCTGCTCGAGCTGAAGTCGTAGAGAAGAAGGGAAGTGAGGCATCGAGCCGAGGAGGAGGAGGGTTAAGTTAAACCCAATCAGGTCCTTAATTTTAGGGTTCCCTCTACCTTTAACCCCTAAAAGTTTCGAGTTTACTTAATTAAACTCTCAGAACTTCGTCCATAGGCCTCGAAACCCTAAAATCGATCTGGTAATTTTTTGAAAAATTTTCGGGACCCAACTTTTGAGTTGTCATGTTTAACATATGCAACATGTTCTAGAGGAAAAAGAAACATTTGTATTATGCTCTTTTGATAGCTCTCCTCCAGAATGACTTAATTTAAATATAGCTAGTTAGGCATAGTATCAAACTTGATATTCAAGGAATTAATATCCACGTCCTTCCTTTTGAAGAATATCCTTCAAATCCAAACAAAGTTTGTGTCTCTCCAAAACCTCTTGAAGAATAGTTAACACATTGGAGTCTTCAATTTAAGGAAGCTCCTGGTTATGGGATCCATGCCAAGATCCACTTGAATTTACTCTAGCTAAAGAAACATTCACTAAAAAAATTTACTGGTATAAAGAAATGGGAACAAATTTCTTCCCATTTTAATATTCTACCCAGCATGCAACTCTTTGTCATTTTTACCAAAAGAAATTGAAGCTGGTATGAGAAAAACAAAACTAGCTCAGCTCCTTCATAGGAACCGTTAACTTCAACTTTACCCCTCTCTATAGTGTTGATGCAGTTTAGCCCTGATTGTTGTTTTGGTGTTGACATCGATTTTAGTTTAGTTTGATTATGATTATGATGATTATGATTAAGTCCTGGTCGGGGATCAAGCATGGTATAGAAAATCCTAGCTTGGAGGGCTAGGTGTTGGAAAATCCTAACCTGGAGGGTTAGGTGTTGTAAATCCTAGCTTGGAGGGCTAGGTGTGTGAAAAGCCCTAATTGGGAAGAGGTGGGTGAAAAGTCCTAGCTTGGAGGGCTAGGTGAAAAGTCCTAACTTGGAGGGTTAGGTGCAAATTCCCATCTTGGAGAATTAGGTGAAAAAGTCCTGGCTTGGAGGGTCAGGTCCTAGCTTGGAGGGCTAGGTTTGGAAAGTCCTAATCCGGAAGAGTTGGGTGAAAAGTCCTAGCTTGGAGGGCTAGGTAAAAAGTCCTAACTTGGAGGGTTAGGTGCAAATTCCCAACTTGGAGGATTAGGTGAGAAATCCTTAGCTTGGAGGGCTAAGGTGGATGAAATCCTAGCTTGGAGGGCTAGGCTGGAGCCCCTGGATCGGTCTGGTGACCGATCAGGGAGTTGGCACGGTGTTCCTTCGTGGATCGGTCTGGTGACCGATCCAGCGATGACTGATCGGTCTGGTGACCGATCAGGGAGTATGCGTTTCACCCACTGACTGGCTCCTGATCGGTCTGGTGACCGATCAGGGAGGGAACAGTGAGGTTGAATTCCCCTGCTGAACTGCTCCTGATCGGTCTGGTGACCGATCAGGATCATTGTGCAGATCGTTCTGGAGAACGATCCAGCTTCGCGGGTTCCTCACTAAGATCGATCAGGACGGTGCCTGATCGGTCTGGTCATGATCTGATCAGTTTGGTGACCGATCAGGAGACACTCTGATCGGTCAGGTGACCGATCAGGAGGTTTGGACTGCGAAACTCAGAAATCGCCTAAATTAGAGGTGGATCGGTCCGGTGATCGATCCACAACCTGGGATCGGTCTGGTGATCGGTCCAGGAGAATCTCAAAGAAATCGCGATTTCTGATTGAGCGTTGGTGATCGATCAAGACGGAGCCTGATCGGTCTGGTGACCGATCAGGAGGCTCTCTGATCGGGCCGGTGACCGATCACTTTAATTCAAATTGCACTGTCAGACGCTCTGATCGCGCCTGACCATATCTGATTCTCTGCTGTTTACTTCTGATATTTGATTTACTGTGTGATATACTGCTCTAACAGTCTGATTAAGCTGCAGGTGACAGGGGAGGATTCAAACACTCAAGGAGAGTCAATGGAGAACTTTCCTTGGAGCAGGTTTGTCCGTTTTTCCATCTCAGGTTGCAACGGCCGAGCTGCAGACTGGAGCTGAGACTGGAGCTTGGCTGAGGGAAGCTCAGGAAGTCCAGGGATAGCTCAGTGGTAGCTGGCATTGGTAGATGAGCAGCTGGGAGCTGCAGGGATGGTGGCATCTGATGCTTGGTGGAGAAACAAAAGCGAGAAGAAGACTTCGGCTGAAGCAAGAAGTGTTCGACAGTTCTAAGTGTTCGAGCTTGCTGAAGTTCTTGCTGCGATTTTTGTGTTCTCCACACTTGACTTGCTGTGTGCGTGTGCTATTGATTCTTTGAGCAAGTCATCGAGATCTGAGGAGCAACCAACTCTTACGTGAGTGCTGGGAGGAAAGAACAAGGAGCTTGGAGTCCAACAGTGAGAAGACACGAAGGAGGGAGTCCATGCGTGAGATCGTCGCTGGGTGGAGCTCGGGATAAGCTTGCTGTGTTCTTGTCCTTGCTAGGTGCTGAGTAAGAGTATTCTCTGTGTTTCATTAAGCTTAAATCTATATCCTTGTTTGAAACGCTATAGTGAGGTTTCTCCACTGAGAAGGAGGTTGCGTTATATCCGGTGAACACCGGGGCTTGATCTGCCGACGATCAAGGGATCGCCCACCTTAAGGGCACGCCAAGGAGTAGGGGCAAGTTATCCCCCGAACCTTGTAAACCCTCCGTGTTAGCGTTCTTGCTTGTTGTGTTTGTTTGCTTTCATTTCTGTTTTTATTTTCTGCACTGCTTTGTTTTCCTTTGCTTCTTCCGCTGTGCTACTGATAAGTTGAGTGCAGAAATCTTGATAAGTGCTAAAGGTCCAAGTGATTGGCTATATTCACCCCCCCTCTCTAGCCATCCGATTTCCAACAAGTGGTATCAGAGCTTGGGGCTCTGTTTACGGCTTAACATCCGAGAGTTATCAACAAGATGGCGTTGAGAGAAGGCTTCTCCACCACCCGACCTCCATTCTTCGATGGCGCCGACTTCCAATATTGGAGATCGAAGATGGAATATTATTTGAAGATGGATATCAATACTTGGTTCGCGGTGAAGGAGGGATTCACCCCTCCTAAGGATGATGAAGGCAAAGAACTCGAATCATGGCGGTGGACTGCCGAACAAACTCGAAAGAGTGAAGCCGACGCGAAGGCGGTTGTCACTCTACAATGTGGCATGAACAAAGACCAACTCATCAAGGTTGGTCCTTTCACAAGTGCAAAGGACTTATGGAACAAGCTCATCGAACTCCATGAGGGCACCCGAGATTCAAGAATCGCGAAGAGGGATTTGTTCCTCAATCAACTTCAAAATCTCTCCATGAAGGAGAATGAGTCGGTAAGTGAGCTTCATAGCCGGTTCAAGGAAGTCCTCAATAGGCTTCATTCAATTGATGAAAAGGTCGAGAATCGCGACCTTGTGAGGTATGTCTTGAAAGCATTTCCAAGGAATGCTTTGTGGTCATCCATGGTGGATGCCTACAAAGTATCTAAGGATTTATCTATTGTTAAGTTAGATGATTTGTTTTGTGAAATGGAATTACATGAAATGGCTAACAAAGGCCCCAAGAAAAAGGGGATTGCCTTAGTTGCAGGGGACCGGTCCAACAAGAAGAAGAAGGAGAAGGAAGTTTCTTCATCCTCATCCTCTTCCGAATCCGAGTCCGATTCTGAGGAAGATGGCAGCGGCTCTTCTTCATCCGAAATGGCGAACTTTGTGAGAAGGATGATGGGAAGGGGTCGACGCTTCAAGAGTAGAGGTAACTCTAGTGAATCCAAACTTGATAAGACTAATGCATCTTGCTTTGAGTGTGGTAGGAAAGGACATTTCAAGAATGAATGTCCAAAACTCAAGAAGAAGGAGGAGAAATCCAAAAAGAAAGAAGAGAAATTCAAGAAGAAGAAGAAGAAGGCCTTGAAAGCCACTTGGGATGAGTCATCCTCTAGCTCATCCGATGAAGAGAAGGAGGAGAAGAGCACAAGGCATGTGGCACTTATGGCTCTTGGAGAGGAGAGCAGTGATGAATCTTCAAGTTCCTCAAACGCGGCTTCATCATCCTCGGATGATGAAGAGGTAACTTCTCCCGAGCTTGAAAAATGTTATAGAGCAATTGCATGTTTAACTAGTATGCTTAAGAAATCAAAGAATAAGGTTAAAGCATTGCAATTAGAAATTGGTTAATTGAAATTATCTAGAGATGATAACATTGATGATTTGCATGTTGAATTGTTAGAAGATGAAATTAAGTCTTTGAAACTTGAAGTTGAAAACTTGAAATCCTCTAAGGTTGAGGAAGTAGATGATTTGCATGATGACTTGCTAGAAGAAGAGAACAAATCTTTGAAGAGTGAAGTTGAGAAACTCAAGAATATTCTTGAGAAGTTCTCAACTAGCTCTAAGACCCTAGACATGATCTTAAATGCCCAAAGGGCGGTCTACAATAGAGCCGGTATTGGTTACCGTTCTAAGGAACCCTCATTTGTGTCTCTCATGTCTAGGACTGATATGAGACAATCTAGGACACCCAAAATTCAAAAGAAAGTTGTCAAGGCATGGGTGCCTAAGTCTTGTTTAGTTGATGCTTTAGGTCCCAAGGTTTGGGTACCTAAAACTTCTATTTTTCGAATTGTGTAGGTTATGATTGAGGAGGAGCATCTATCAACTTGGTTCGTTGATAGTGGATGCTCCAAACACATGACCGGGGATAGATCATTGTTTACCACACTTCACAAGAAAAGTAGAGGTAATGTATCATTTGGTAACAATGGTAGTCTTAAGGTCATAGGAATAGGAGACATTCAAATATCCGAATGTCTTAGAATTTCAAATGTCCTTCTAGTCGAGGGGATGAAATTTAATCTCCTAAGTGTGAGTCAATTGTGTGACACGGGTTACACAATTGATTTCCAACCAAGTAAATGTCTAGTTAGACAACATGACACCTTGGACACGGTACTAGTAGGAGCAAGAGTAGACAATATTTATCAAGTCTCATTTAAAAGTGCTACTAATGCTTTTGCTAAGTGTTTCATGTCAAAAGAAGAAGAGTCCACCCTTTGGCACCGGAGGCTAGCACATGTGAACATAAAGAACATCCGAAAGTTGGCCAACAAGGGGTTAGTCCTGTAACGCCAGCTTTTTTTTTTAAAAAAACGGCGTTACGCTAACGTACTTAGGGCATGTGAACATCGTAAGGCAGCGGAATACTCAAATCTTACACATACATGCACCTAACTATCCTTCCTAACATAGTGACATTGAACTTAGCATAGTAACTTCATACTTAGCATCATAGCATACTTAACATCATATCATACTTAACATCATATCATAAAGTCACCTAAGTCATTCAGTAAGCACATAAGTAGCAAACGTAAAGTTTTAGCTTAAGACTTGTAAATGTATCTCTTCCTTGGCCAAGTCACTACCACACACATATCCTTGTCCCTCCTGCTGCTTTCCCCTATTGTCCTCTTGCTTGATCTGCGGTACAAGGAAATAAGACTATAAGTACATAGGCTTAGTAAGACTCTTTCCTACTCACTAAAACCATTCGTCACTTAAACATAAGCACATAAAACATTTACATAACTTGGTGCTTGGCATGAATCATAAGCATAAGACTTCAACTATTCTTAACGATATCTACACATGGCATACATATAGACATAAAGGAACATACTTAACATAACATGACACATGGCATACATATAACATAAAAACATATTTAACATGGCATAATTCCTAGCATGGCATATGGGCATCTTCTTAACATAAACATAAACATAAACATAAGACTTTCCCTATCATGCATAATTTCTTAACATGAAACATAAGCATAAAACATTACTATCCTGGCATAATGCATAACATGAATGAATGCATGAGGCAAATGCATATACATAAGGATGCTTACTTTTAAAACCATACTTTTAAATACTTAAACATCATCATAACATCATTGGGGGTCCCCGGCTTGTACCACATACATACATCATAAGCGCGCATCCCTAAGTAAATACGAGGTAGCGAGCCCCGACCTACTAGGGTAAGGACAGCATAGTCGGTAGTCCCAGAACCGGGGCATTCTTAAGGTGCCCATCCCTGTTGCACAACTTCGGTAGTGCCAGAACCGTGGACAGCATAGTCGGTAGTCCAGAACCGGGGCGTTCTTAAGGTGCCCATCCCTTGGACCCATACTTCGGTCCGGTACAAGCCCATTCATAAAGTAAAATACTTTATATGCTTCATCATTCATACATCATGGCATGCATCTTTATTCATAAAATATGGCATGCATCTTCATTCATAAACATAACATGTGTAACGACCCGACCCGTCTACCGGCCCATTTACCGGTCCTCATGACCGTCGTACCGTCAACCATCGACCGTGTCATCATTCATAAACATGGCATGCATCTTTATTCATAAAACATAGCATGCACTTTCATTCATAAACATAACATGCATCTTCATTTATAAACATAACATACATCTTCATTTATAAACATAACATGCATCTTCATTCATAGAACATGACCTACTTACCTAAACATCATTCTTATTTCTAGTGCTTGCATGATCATGGCATATAAGATAAGCATTGCATTATATTCATTGAACATGACATGTTTGCATAGACAATTATCCTAATCCATAGAGTTTGCATGATCATGATATATATAAGGTAAACATTGCATTTCATACATAAGCATGGTATTCATCCCAAGCATACATAAGTAGGACTTCCATAAACATACTACCTACCCTTCAAGTGCATGGCATAGAACACCAGACATTCATAAATAAACCCTATTAAGTATGACATCCAATCATAAACATAAAACATAAAACATGGTGCTTAGGGTTAGGGGTATAGGTAACTTAATTTCTACCACATGCTTGAACCTTTATATATACTTCATAAATAAGTATAAACCATCATTCTTTAAACCCTAACTCCTCCCAAATCCTATTTACCTTGCTTGGCCGAAACCTATAAGGAAGGGTTCCATCATTCAATTAACATGTAAGATAACATAAGGTAAAGAAACAACCAAACATTACCTATAAGACCATGGGAAGCCATTAGGGCTCATGATTAGGGTTATCCCTAACCTTTAGCCCTCCTTCTTAGGGCTGGCCGAAACCCTACAAGGCCATGGTTGCATGGAAAAATTCCATAAAATCCACAATCAAACATTAAACACCAACCATACCCTACCATAGGGGCCATTGGACCCTTTACTTGAGGTAAGCCCTAACTTCTTGCCCTAGAACCCTCTTGGCCGAAACTTCTAGGGTCACAAGACCTTGTGAAAATTCACATAATTCACTTTAAACCTCCTTTTGAATCATGAGGATACCCAAAGTACATACTTGAAAGGTTAGACCCAATCCTAACCAAGGAATCATGGTGAGAGTCCCAAACCCTAAGGGGTCTTTAGGGTACTCCAAAAATTCCTCAAAAATTATATTTATTCTATATTCATCATGGTAACACATTAGAAAGCATGAGAGGGATTTTTGACATCCCCTTGGACCCAAATTCCATAGTGGCCAAAACCTTTAGGGTTAGGTTCATGGGTTTTTTCTTTTTTTTTTCAACATAAAATCGCATACAAGACTTTCATATCATGTTAAACTTAAAGAAAAGCCATTATACCACAGGTGAGGGAGTCTTACCTTAGGGTATCTTGGTTTTAGACCTTAGGTTTGGGAGAAGGATGAAGACCTTTGTGCTTTTTAACCACCTCTAGCCTTTGTAACCTTGAACAAGAATCTTGGATCTTGAAGGAGTGGACTTCTTGTGGACTTTTTCCCAAGGAAAACCCCTCTTATGGGGTTTGGCTAGAAGGAGGAAGAAGGAGAAGAAATGTGGCTTGGTGGATGAGGAGAAGAGAAATGAACCTTAATGGTTAAGTTATCTCTTATTTATGCACCATGAAGAGGGGTAAGTGAAGAGACATGGTGCCTTCTCTCATGTGACTCTTCACTTCCTCTAGCCTTAACAAGAATTTACTTCATTCCCTCATAGCACTCCCTTGCTAGGTGAATTGGTTAGTGCATGCATGGTTGTAGACTAGGTTCAAGGTTCAATCCTTGGTCCATGCACTTTATTTTTATTTTCTTTTTATTTCATTTTTCTTTATTTTCGAAAATTCCCTAAAACTCACCCATAATCATGTTAAAATTCCTAATTAAGATTCTTTTATATTTATATTAAATTCTATCTAATTAAAACCCATTTTTGGAGCCATATAAGACCCATTAGTACTTAACTTCTCAATTTGAATAGGAAAATCATGCTAAAACTCACCCATAATCATACTAATATTCCTAATTAAAATTCATTTATATTTATATTAAATTTTGCCTAAAATCTACCAATAATTATGGTACTAGAAAGCTCATATAAGACCCGTTAGTACTTAGTTTCTCCATTTAAATGAGAAAATCATGGATAACTAGGCTAAAGTTCGTACTAGTATCTCTAGATTCCTCAAAACTATCTAGACATGATCAATTTTTTTAAAGAAAATATTGAGAAGATTTTGCGGGTTGTTACAAGCCCGTGGCTTACCAAGCATCAAGTATGAAAAAGACAAACTTTGTGATGCATGTCAAATGGGTAAGCAAACAAAATCTGCACATAAAGGTAAAAGCGCTGTAAATACTTCTACTGCATTAGATTTACTTCACATGGATCTATTTGATTGTAGTACTATCATATCATTGAATAGAAGTAGATATTGCTTTGTGATCATTGATGATTTCACTAGATATACATGGACTTACTTTTTAAAATATAAGGATCAAACCTTAGATGTTTTCATTTCTTTTTGTAGAAGGGTAGAAAATGAAAAATCATTAACAATTAAGACAATTAAGAGTGATCATGGAGGTGAATTTCAAAATCAAAGATTTTTGGAATTTTGTCAAGATAGGGGTTATAGACATGAGTTCTCTACTCCTAGAACACCACAACAAAATGGTGTTGTAGAAAGGAAGAACCGTGTTCTACAAGAGGCTGCACGAAGCATGCTTAATGAGTACTCACTCCCGAGTTACTTATGGGCCGAAGCTGTAAATACAGCTTGCTATGTGCAAAATCGAGTCCTCATCCATAGATTTCTAAGTAAGACTCCCCATGAGCTTTGGTTTGGAAAACCACCTACGATTAAACACCTTCGGGTGTTTGGTTGTAAGGTGGTCATTCTAAACACCAAGGATCATCTTGGAAAGTTCACGGCAAAGGCTGATGAAGGGATACTAGTTGGGTACTCCCTCGTTAGCAAAGTCTACCGAGTCTACAACAAGAAGTCTAGAATAGTTGAAGAATCTTCTGATGTTGTCTTTGAAGAAATTCCAAAAGTCAATGGTCAACCAGAAGATGAAGTCCAATTCGAACTTAGGAGACTAAGTTTGAATGAAAGTCCAAATGTTGTTGATGGTGATGAATCTGATGACGGTGAGCCTAGACAATCCATTGATCAGCCGTATCCTGAGGCTGAACTTGTGTCTAGTAAACCTATTCACGAAGCACCACCAACACCAAGGCAAACCAGATTAGCCTCTAGTCATCCCCAAAACCAAATTGTTGGAGACATCCATCATGGGGTTAGAACTAGATCATTCTTCCGGAATGAGGCTAATGAAGTTGCCCTAATTTCTGAAATTGAGCCTAGAAAAATTGATAAAGCATTAAATGATCCCGATTGGATTATTCCAATCCAAGATGAATTAGGTCAATTTGAGAGGAGTCAAGTTTGGGACTTAGTCCCTAGACCTAAGAAGACCACCATCATTGGAACCAAATGGGTCTTCAAGAACAAATTGAACCATAAGGGAGAAATCATTAGAAACAAGGCACGCTTAGTAGCCAAGGGCTATAGTCAAGTTGAAGGCCTTGATTATGATGAGACCTATGCTCCCGTGGCACGATTAGAATCCATTCGATTGATGCTTGCATTTGCAACACATCGTGGCTTCAAATTATACCAAATGGATGTCAAATCGGTCTTTCTAAATGGTTTGATTAGAGAAGAGGTCTACGTCGAACAACCTCCGGGGTTTGATAGTACTGAATTTCCAAACCACGTGTTCAAGCTCAAGAAGGCACTCTATGGCCTTAAACAAGCACCCCGAGCTTGGTATGAGCGGTTGTCGACGTTCCTAATTGAGAAGGGCTTCGTTAGAGGTCAAATAGACCCTACACTATTTCTACGCAGAGATGGTGATAATATTTTTGTAGCCCAAGTATATGTCGATGACATAATTTGTGGCTCAAACAATAGGGGCTATTTAAATGAGTTCATTGGACACATGGAGAGTGAATTTGAAATGAGTCTAGTGGGAGAGTTGACTTTCTTCCTTGGACTTGAAATCAAGCAAATTCGTGATGGTATCCATGTGCACCAATCAAAATACACACAAGAAATGCTTCGAAAATTTAACATGAGTGATTCAAAAGAGGTAACCACTCCTATGACTACAAACACAAAATTAGACAATGATGAGAGTGTTAAACCCGTTGATTTGACTCAATATCGAAGCATGATAGGTAGTTTGCTATACCTCACAGCTAGTCGACCGGATATTCTATTTGCTGTAGGTATGTGCGCTAGGTATCAAGTATGTGCCAAGGAATCTCACCTAATCGCTGTTAAGAGAATTTTGAGATATCTCAAAGGCACAATAGGAGTCGGTCTATTGTACCCCTATACTGAATCATTTGATTTAATTGGCTATACGGATTCCGACTACGCTGGATGTAAGTTGGACCGAAAGAGCACTAGTGGGGGTTGCCAATTCTTAGGTTCGTCCTTAGTAAGTTGGTCAAGTCGGAAGCAACATTGTGTTGCTCTCTCCATGACCGAGGCATAATATATCGCCATGGGAGAGAGCGTATCGTAATTGTTGTGGATGATACTTACTTTAGAGGACTATGGATTGAGTTACAAGGGTGTGCAAGTGTTATGTGATAACATTAGCACAATTAACCTAACCAAGAATCCAGTCCATCATTCTAGGACCAAACATATTGAGGTGCGTCACCACTTCATTAGGGATCATGTAGCTATGGGAGATATTGTACTCTCACATGTAGAGTTCAAATCAAACATAGCTGACATTTTCACTAAACCACTCCCCGAGAATGAATTTAGTTTCCTAAGACGGAAGTTGGGAATGTGTCGCGCCTCATGAATTTCAAAATGCTTTCAAACCCTTCATGATTATTTCGAAATTGTTGGGAAACAATTGGATAACTTTGGGGACATCTCACACAAACTATAAGGTTTAACAAAACGTTTTTGTTTGCTAGATATGGGGTGAGATGTTAGGATCAACTTAATTTCTCAAAATGTCAATGCATCCCTTGAGAAATTGAGTTGACGAGATAATAATCACTTCGGTGATCAAGTATGGGGAAAACCATTACATAACATATGTGTATATGGCTCCATGAACATACTTGGACATTCCAATCAAGGAAACTTGATTGGAAATTTAGATTGGGAACAAAACTTGATTGAATTTGCTTGAATGATTGTTGATTGAGTTTGACTCCATTTGGATGGAGCAAAGTGATTGTTGAACCTATAAGGACTCTTGATCCTTGTTCAGGGATCAATTTTAGTCATGAGATCATGTCCAAGTTCGATAAACTTCATCAGATCTTGTTGGAAAGTTTCAGAAAATCTGAAACTGAATGTTTCAGATCGAACCTGGGAGTTTCAGGAACCCTGATCGGTCACCCGACCGATCAGGAGTAGGGCTGATCGGTCCACGGACTGATCTGGCTCCAATCTGCAATGATCGGTCCACAGACCGATCAGAGGGGCTTCAGTGACTTCATGAAATTCTGATCAACCTTACTGAGCCAGCCTGGATCGGTCCCTGGACCGATCTGGCACCCTCTGGTGATCGGTCCGCTGACCGATCAGGGGGCTCACAGGTTTCTCTTCGAACCCTACTGTTCGTGTCCTGATCAATCAGCCGACTGATCAGGAGCGTACCTGATCGGTCACCCGACCGATCAGGCCCAGGTCAGTCCGATCAGGCCCAGGTCAGTCCGATCAGGCCCAGGTCAGTCCGATCAGGCTATAGCCTGATCGGTCTGGGCGCTATCGAATCGAACGGTGATCCGTTCAATCGCATTAAATTCTGGTTGGTGGACCGATCCACCAACCGATTAACTTCGCGAAAAACCTCTCCTTGCCGAACCCTAGCACCGAAACCTCCCACTCGCGCAACCTTTGCTTCGTGTGAAAGCTTCCCAGTGCTTTCTTCTTCCTCGAGAGAGTCTCCGTCCGGCGTGCAGTCCTAAGGAGTTCCTTCCGAGCTCTGTTTTCTTCCTGCTTCCTGCTTCCTGCTTCCTGCGACGTTTTCGCACTGAACGGCTTTGCGATCTCTCTTGCGGCGAGTCTCTTTTTGCGCAAGCTTGCTCTTCCAATCTCCAAAAACTTCACCAACGGCACCTAAGTAAGTTTTTGGCTTCTTTTTTTTTCTCTCAAAACAGTTCATAAACTATGTTTTGAAGCTAACCAAGTTTGGTGTGTTGTTGGTGTGGTGCCGTGACCTTCTTTGCTGTGACCTTACTTTCTCACCATATGATCAAATTTTGGTCCAAATGTGTTCCTTGATCATTGTGTCTTGATTACATTCTCTGATTGGGTTTTACCTTTCTCGATCAATTTGGTCTGATCTTATTCATGTGATTACTCTTTGATCAACCCGTGAATTGTTGTGATTCGACCTATATTTGTCTCAACATTGCCCAAATTGATTCCATTCTGTGTTATGATCAATTCAACTATTTAGAAAGTCTTCTAAGGGTAAGGAACCCATAGAGGGTAGCGCGAAGGGGAAAGCCCCTTCTTCTTCTGCGCCCTCCAGAAGGCCTCAGCCTTCTTCAAGCTCTCGTTTTCCTAATGTTGCATGTGAGCAGGCATATCAATCTCGTACCTTCAAGCTACTTCCCTGTCGATCCATTGACGTTCCATTTCTGACTGAGTATTGTCCCTCCATCATGGAGATTGTCACTTTCTACAATCTAGGTTTCCTTCTTTCCCGGGAAAGGACTATCAATTTCGACCTAGTCTCTGAATTCTACAACAATCTACAACAAGGTCCTCAAAGGAGTTTCGAGTTCACTACTCGAGTCGGCAAAAAGAACCTTGATTTCTCGTATGAGATTTTAGCGGAGTACTTAGGAGGTCGACGATCACCTAACTTCTATTCGATCTATCCTGATCTCCCTGATTCTCTGCTGGCCCCATTTACAGATGTTACCCCCGACTCCATCTATCAGCACTTCTTTGGCCATCCCCGCCCAGCCGGACTCGATGAGTTGGGTCGTGATTTCCCTACTTTTGCAGCCCTACGACTTGCTCCAGTTGACTACGTCCTTTTCAAGATAATCATAAATTGCATCTTGCCCATCACGTCAAAGCCTTTGACTGAGATCCGACCCTATCACTGCCTTATGCTCTACGGCATGCACCGCCAGATGGACTTCGACATCATGGAGAGCATCTTTTAGTCCATCCTGTCCTATCGTGAGTCGAGCCGTCGCACGGTCTATATGTCGTTTGGTCATATCATCACTGACTGGCTTATGTCAGTTGGTGTTGATGTCACCAAAGGCAGGACCGTGCCCATGGTCAGACAGGATTGTCGGCTCGGTCGGCGGGCTTTTGCGAAATCTGGCATTATCATTCGTGAGCGCGATGGGGTCCTAGTATGGAAGGATGGGAGAGGGCTTGGTGATCTACCTGGGGAGCACCACATTTTCAAGCACCACCAGAGGCTGTTGCACCTCATGAGGCTCCTGCTGCTGACACCGAGTACGACTACGAGCCCGAGCCGGATCTACGCTGGCAGATTTCAGAGCTCGAGTGGACCATTCAGTAGGATCTTCATTTACGAGGGCTTCATCGAGAGGAGATCCACTCGGAGTTCAGGTCATTCGATCGTAGATTGACCGGGGTGGAGTCTTCTGTCTCTGAGGTCCAGACATTGCAGCGACATGGTACGATGAGTGGCGCCGACACACATTCCCTGGAGGTGCGCCCTCTGCCAGTACCGCGCCCGGGACCGTTGATGCCACAATGGATGACCTCATGCACGATGACGATCCCCCTACTGATGTTTGAGCTTGGATATCTGCTGTTTCTCTCATGTTCTGTGTACTTGACCATTTTTGGTCTGTTGACTTTTGGGCTGTATGCCCCATGACTTGCTTATTGTGGTCTTACACCACACTTCTCTGGATTTTGATGCATCTGTCTTGCATCATGTGATTTCTTTGGATGTTTATGACTTATTTCTCCTGACTTTGATGCTTGTGTTATTCTACTTTAGTTATCTATTGTTGATGCTATGAATATTATCTACATATTTGATCTACAGCTATCTTCATGCTTATGATGCCATGCTCATATGATACATTTGCTTGTTTTGCCATGCCTATATCGTTCTGTCATATGTATTCATATGCTTATCAAAAATCAAATTGTTGTTTTGGGATACCCCTAGGGTTGAGGGGGAGTATAGTTTAAACTTAACAGCCCTTCTAGACCCCTTTTCGGTGTTCGACAATGGAGGAGAGTGTTGGTTGGTTAAGTTTAGGATGATCATGTTGTAGGGGGAGGATCTGGATTCCCCTATGATTCTAAAGTTGAGCAATTGATTGAGAATCCCTAAACTTAAAATCAGATTGTCAAACAACAAAAAGGGGGAGATTATTGATGCAGTCTGGCCCTGATTGTTATTTTGGTGTTGACATCGATTTTAGTTTAGTTTCATTATGATTATGATGATTATGATTAAGTCCTGGTCGGGGATCAGACATGGTATGAAAAATCCTAGCTTGGAGGGCTAGGTGTTGGAAAATCCTAACCTGGAGGGTTAGGTGTTGGAAATCCTAGCTTGGAGGGCTAGGTGTGTGAAAAGTCCTAATTCGGAAGAGGTGGGTGAAAAGTCCTAGCTTGGAGGGCTAGGTAAAAAGTCCTAACTTGGAGGGTTAGGTGCAAATTCCCATCTTGGAGAATTAGGTGAAAAAGTCCTGGCTTGGAGGGTCAGGTCCTAGCTTGGAGGGCTAGGTTTGGAAAGTCCTAATCCGGAAGAGTTGGGTGAAAAGTCCTAGCTTTGAGGGCTAGGTGAAAAGTCCTAAATTGGAGGGTTAGGTGCAAATTCCCAACTTGGAGGATTAGGTGAGAAATCCTTAGCTTGGAGGGCTAAGGTGGATGAAATCATAGCTTGGAAGGCTGGGTTGGAGCCCCTGGATCGGGCTGGTGACCGATCAGGGAGTTGGCACGGTGCTCCATCGTGGATCAGTCTGGTGACCGATCCAGCGATGACTGATCGGTCTAGTGACCGATCAGGGAGTATGCGTTTCACCCACTGACTAGCTCCTGATCGGTCTGGTGACCGATTAGGGAGCGAACAGTGAGGTTGAGTTCCCCTGCTGAACTGCTCCTGATCGGTCTGGTGACCGATCAGGATCACTGTGAAGATCGTTCTGGAGAACGATCCAGCTTCGCGGGTTCCTCACTAAGATCGATCAGGACGGTGCCTGATCGGTCTAGTCATGATATGATCGGTCTAGTGACCGATCAGGAGACACTCTGATTGGTCAGGTGACCGATCAGGAGGTTTGGACTGCGAAACTCAGAAATCGCCTAAATTAGAGGTGGATCGGTCCGGTGATCGATCCACAACCTGGGATCGGTCTGGTGATCGGTCCAGGAGAATCTCAAAGAAATCGCAATTTCTGATTGAGCGTTGGTGATCGATCAAGACGGAGCCTGATCGGTCTGGACCCAGCCTGATCGGTCTGGTGACCGATCAGGAGGCTCTCTGATCGGGCCGGTGACCGATCACTTTAATTCAAATTGCACTGTCAGACGCTCTGATCGCGCCTGACCATATCTGATTCTCTGCTGTTTACTTCTGATATTTGATTTACTGTGTGATATACTGCTCTAACAGTCTGATTAAGCTGCAGGTGACAGGGGAGGATTCAAACACTCAAGGAGAGTCAATGGAGAACTTTCCTTGGAGCAGGTTTGTCCGTTTTTCCATCTCAGGTTGCAACGGCCGAGCTGCAGACTGGAGCTGAGACTGGAGCTTGGCTGAGGGAAGCTCAGGAAGTCCAGGGATAGCTCAGTGGTAGCTGGCATTGGTAGATGAGCAGCTGGGAGCTGCAGGGATGGTGGCATCTGATGCTTGGTGGAGAAACAAAAGCGAGAAGAAGACTTCGGCTGAAGCAAGAAGTGTTCGACAGTTCTAAGTGTTCGAGCTTGCTGAAGTTCTTGCTGCGATTTTTGTGTTCTCCACACTTGACTTGCTGTGTGCGTGTGCTGTTGATTCTTTGAGCAAGTCATCGAGATCTGAGGAGCAACCAACTCTTACGTGAGTGCTGGGAGGAAAGAACAAGGAGCTTGGAGTCCAACAGTGAGAAGACACGAAGGAGGGAGTCCTTGCGTGAGATCGTCGCTGGGTGGAGCTCGGGATAAGCTTGCTGTGTTCTTGTCCTTGCTAGGTGCTGAGTAAGAGTATTCTCTGTGTTTCATTAAGCTTAAATCTATATCCTTGTTTGAAACGCTATAGTGAGGTTTCTCCACCGAGAAGGAGGTTGCGTTATATCCGGTGAACACCGGGGCTTGATCTGCCGACGATCAAGGGATCGCCCACCTTAAGGGCACGCCAAGGAGTAGGGGCAAGTTATCCCCGAACCTTGTAAACCCTCCGTGTTAGCGTTCTTGCTTGTTGTGTTTGTTTGCTTTCATTTCTGTTTTTATTTTCTGCACTGCTTTGTTTTCTTTTGCTTCTTCCGTTGTGCTACTGATAAGTTGAGTGCAGAAATCTTGATAAGTGCTAAAGGTCCAAGTGATTGGCTATATTCACTCCCCCCTCTCTAGCCATCCGGTTTCCAACATATAGAATCAATAGAAGAAGCTAATTTAATCAATATGATGGAGCTATAAAGAGATGCTTTGCAAAGACCCTTTTAAGAGCACTAACTCATAAGCCTTTGTTCCTTTCAATGACTCACTCCCCACTCTAAAGATGATCTGACTCAGAAAGATTCTTCCTTATCAACATGATCTCAGTAGACAATAAAGACTCAGCGCACTCAAAAGATTCTTGATGACTCACCGAAGCTTTAGTTAGATTGCTTTTCCTACATAGGCATGCTTCTCTCTTTCTCCTTCTATAAAACCATCCTCAGACCTACATGTCTGGGCATCCAAGAAACCCCCAAGCTTGTAATCAAGTAGCAAGTCTGCTAGTTTGTAAGTCTTCTAGTTTTTCTACAATTTACTATCTTGTAATTCATAATTTGAACTAAGTTTGTTTCTACTTCTATAAGTATAGTCTTGTAAGTGGTTAGGAGTCATGCGAGCTAAAGGGGAGGGGATGAATAGCTTCAATCGCTTCATCTTGATCTTGTGGTTGTCGTTGTAATGCACAATAGAGACATTTATTCAAACTCAACTCCATATGCACAACGCTTGGATTTTACTTGGTAGCCACCTCATTTAGGCGATTAATCCAAGGACCTACTCCTCACTGACAACTTCTACTAAGAATTTCCTCCTCTTTGGAAATTTTTCCGGATGCAAAGAATCCACTTACAACAAATTCACAATAATACAACTTACAAATGAAAGCAAAACAACTTTACAAAATGAGAACTTCACTTTATCTGTTGATAGCGTGGGAATATCTCTTATTAGTCTAGAAATACAACAATATTTCGTTCTCAAACCTCCAAGAACTGACATCTTCAAACCTCTTTGAAATCAACCTTTATAGGCTGCTTCTTGGGTTGATTTTAGGCTATCAGTTGACTGATTTTATCAATCAATCGATTGATCTGATGCATTTGACCATTGAAATATGTAGAACGACTTTTTTTTGACCTGTTTGACTATATTAGTCTTCTACTTTTCCAAATTAATCGAACTGATTTGCTTCTATTTGCTTCTGGATCAAATTGATTCGAGTGTTTTTCAAATTAAATTAATTGATTTCCATATTAGTCAACTGATTTTCCAAATTAGTTGAATCGATTTACTTCTACTTGCTTCTGGATTAAATTGATTCAACTAATTTCCCAACTAGTTGAATCGATTAGTTTCTGGATCATTACCACCCTTGCATCCGATCCAATGATCGGTTTGGACTTCCATCTTTCACCAATAATTTGGTTCTTGACCTTCTTGGGCGTTCCTTGCCTTGCATCCGACCTTACGACTTGCAAGGACTTTCTCTTGTCTAGTATCCAATTGAATTCAACCTACCAGGACTTCTTTTGCTTAACATTCGATCCATCATGACTTATCGAGATTTCTATCATCACCAAGTGTTTGATCCTCCATGACTCACTCGGACTTTCCATGTTATGCCAAATGTCCAGTCCTCACAACCTACTTGGACTTTCTTTCTCATGCCAAGTGTTCGGTCCTCCATAAACTACTTGGACTTTCTTTTTGTTAACTTTCCGTTAGACTTTTGATCACTAAGTGTTATATTCTCCGTGACCTACTTAGATTTTTCTCTTGTCAATTTTCCATTGGACTTCCAATTACTAAATCTGTCCTCCGTGATCCACTTATACTTTTCTCTTACCAACATTCCATTGGATTTTTGATAACCATGTGTCCGGTCTTCCGTGACCCACTTAGACTTTCCACTTCTAGTCAAGTATTCAGTCATCTTGACTTACTTGACTTCTTAATAATATATTGATCAAATATCGAAATTCAAACTCGAGTCAATCCGAGCTTGGTAAACCTTGACCTGAGATTGATTGCACTAACATAAGTTATGACAGCTTAATAAACATATATAAGCCCACGACATACTCTGATTTTCTTTTCTCTCTATATCAAGAATCCTCTGACATTATCTAAGTATATAATTTATAGAAAGGTAACTATCTAAGAGAAAAGATGAAACTGTCTTATTTTCTTTAAGCTTCTATAAATTCTATGCTAGTTAAGTAAGGCAATAAATTAAAGTTATAAACAACTTGGTGAAAGATTTGAAGGTCGGGGTAAGGCTTAAGAAATAAAACCTTGGTTCTTGTTGTTTTTTAATATGTGAGGCTCATTGATTGGTGAGAAGTAACAAAAATTAGAAAATTAACCTCCAAAGTGTCTAGATCTATTCGACAAACTTAAAACTCCCAGACCACATACCGGTTTTCTTAAAACCAACTCTTTCGGATGAAAATTAGATTTAGTTATTATACTTTTATATTTTCAAAAGCAACCCACTTAACTCCAAGAATCCTCCTTTCTAGAGCAACCAACCCACACAAAATGTTGGTGTTAACTCCAGGAATCCTTTCTTAGGGTATTGAAATGTTGTGCGCCATACTGTGCACGTAGCATATCATCTATGTTTTTTTTATTAAGCTTTGGTCTAAAAATACAAAAATAAAAAGCACTAAATACTATAGTCTAAACTCTAAACCCAAGCTTAAATAAATAAATAAAACTTTTTAAACCTATACCCTAGACCCTAAATCCAATGTTAAAAAAAATATTAAAAAAAACTAAGTTGAAAGATTAACAAAAAAAATGAAGTTAATATATTGCGTGCACACAATTGCATACTATATCACGTGTAGCATATCAACTGTGTGTATATATACATATACTCTCCGACCTCTCGTCCGTGATGTGCATCCATGATTGAGTTATAGGGGCAGCACTCGAAAATGATCTGAGTGCCCCAAATGCACTCACTTTAGGACACTCAGATCACTTTCAAGTGCCCCAACCAATTAGTCGTGGACGAGCGTTGTAGACAGGTTATCGGGGAGCATAACAATTCCTTGTGTGTGTATATATACAGTAAATAAATATATTTTAGCTTTTTAAAGAATATCAAAATTAAATCTATTTAATTTTTTTATTAGCTTGTAGGTTAAGGAACATGTCCTTTGTTGTAATCAACAATTAAGTTTGATCCCAAAGTTTTGGTAAACTTGAAAGGTCATAAGATAAGCTCAGGCCGATTCAATTACCTTATTTAATTAGAGGGAGGAGAGGATTGAAAGTTAGTTTTATTAAGTCAACTAGCCAATTTATACTTCTATAAATTAATATAAAAGGATTATCAAACTTTCAAGATTTAAAAAACTAATAACGTGGGAAGTGCGTTCATGCCAATCTTATTCTGTAATTGCTTTACAACATTGTGTATTTGCGTGGAACACAAATTAGAAGAACAATCTTTTCTGATAAACACAATAGCCAGCACAGGCAAAAATAACAACAAAAAACAGAATTCAGATAACATCATCACAGAATCAAAGATCAAGCCATAGAATTTACACAGAAATTAACTTCTCAAACAAATTAAAAGACGAATCAAACTAAAAGAAAGATTTAATCTCCGACTTTAAATCTAACTTCTTAACAGAAGCTGTGTTGATCTCCAAGTGCTGTGCTACCTTCTCCAACACCTCTTCCTTCGTCTTAGAGACGTCTGCCTCGACATCCGACCTCTTGATTCCCAACTCTTCCAGCGTCTCCAGCACCTGCTCCTTCCTCGCCGACACCCCGTGAAGCAGATCCTTGACGCCGTCAGGCACGGCAAGGTGGCCGGCCAACTGCTCGACGAATTCACTGGCCTTCTTCTTCAACTCCCGTACTACTCCAAGCAGCTCCTCTGCTTTCTTGCTGGCCCGGTAGGCGGCGCAGAGGTCGAGGGGGATGTGGCCGAGGCAGGTGACCCTGCCGCTGAACTTCGAGACGACGGAGGCCGCTTCTGAGATGAAGCGGTCGGCGGAGGTCAGCCAAGTGGTGACTTCGTCGGGGGCTTTGACTCCGAGCCTCGCTGCGGTGTCGAGTTTTCCCCTGACTTGGGCGGTTATCGATTCGACAGAGGGTAGCTGGCCGGCCAGGGAATTGATGAGAGAATCAAGGGACCTGATGCGTGTGAAGAAGTCGCAGATGAGGGAGCAGTGGCGAGGGAGGTTGAAGACGCAGTCCATGGCGACGGTGGTTGTGGAGAGGAAGATTGACCGGTGAGGGAAAAGACCACATGAGTATTTAATTTAGTCGGATTACAATATTAAATAACCAATAAAGTTTTTTAAGGAAGGAAAAAAAATTAAAGGGGCTTTTAGTCAAAAGCACACTCTTTATTAAAAAAAAACACCTAACAAATTTTATCCCAAAAATAATTTCATTCACATGCAAGTGTCTTGTCCCGTGAAATTGTAGCATAGGCCACTGAGTACGGTCGAGAAGCATAGATGCCATGTGGAATATTTCAATATTGTTATATATATGACATTCATTCCAGACATTTTTTGCAGCCTGCGGATGAGCCACATATGGCTCGTCTGAGCTATTATAGCGCAGTCTAAATTTCTTAAAATTTATTAAATTAACACTTGTTCAATTATAAAATCATCAAGACTATATTTAGTAAAAAGTAATCAGCCTTGTAATATAATCAAGATTACATTATAAAATTGATTACTTTATTTGGTACAATTTTAAAATTATAATGTAATATAATCTATATTACAAAAGCTAGTAAAAGTATTTTAATTTGAATTACAATGCCAACAACATATAATCTGGATTACATTATAAGCTCCATTACATTATAAACTGGATTATATTACAGCTAACCAAGCGTAGCTGGCATTTCGTTGTGTCCACCCAGGCGGGCATAAATTAACATTTAATGTGGTAACATTTAATTAATTAAAATGATATTTTTAATTTTTATTATCATTTCCAAAGATTTGGATCATTGGAAGCAATTTTGAAGTCACGAACTGAAAATGCTGAAATAAAATGAGATTGGGTCGAATAAAACTTATTGAGTAGAAAAAGTTTATTGATCTAAATCAAGATATTTGATTTAACCAAGATTGAGTCATGTTTAATTGAATTAAATCGATCAGTCAACTCAAAATGAGTCCAAGAATCTTTGAGAAAACCTATTCTATTCTCTCTTTTCCTTTTTAATCTCTTCCACTACACAAGCTCGCTCCAAGCCTCCAACAACCTCACGTGCAAGCTTCCATGTCGATTTCTTCTAATCTTCTCCTTCCATCTTTCTATTTTTTCTTTTCTAATCATAATTTAATTATTTTTCTCTTCTGCTTGTCTAATAGCAACTCTCTTTTCATTTTCGTCTTCTCAAGACCAGCAACCTCCTTCTCTTCCTCTTATTATTTTTCAGCCAACCAACAACCATCCTAATCTTTCTTTCTCTTGTATAAGAGCGGTAATTGTTTTACCTTTTCTTCTTGTCGAAGTTAGTCAAGATCATTAAAAAAAATGTAAGACTTTCATTTTTTTTCCCTTTCATCCTTGTTTTATTATTTATTTATTTTTTTCTTGGCTAGCTCAACCCTAATTCCTGATTTATTTAGTTTCTCACTCATCTTGGGTCAAATACCAAAATAAAAAGAACAAGTCGCCCTAAACCCTAGACTTATTTAATAAAGTAATTAAGTTATTGATGAATTATTACTTATTTATATATTTGCTTATTATTTTTTTCTTATTTAAAAATATAATTTGAACTATTTTAAAATGGACATCTAGCCCTTTTAACTCTAATTTCTGAATCCATCCCTACATCCCTACAACCTATCGCTAGGTTATATGAAAAAAGGTGAATTACGAATTAGCTACTTATAACCGACCGTCAAGTAATTAAAGGTATGAGAAATTTATTTTTTGGGAGCATATGTATACTTAAAATTGATCTTTGTCCCATTATAATAAATCTATTATCTTCTAACTTAACTAATCACCCTATGAGTATATTTTGATATAGTTATAATTAACAACTAAATTAATACCTAATAACTATCATTGTTATATCAAAAATAAAAAAAAATTATAAAAATTATTCAAATTTAATTATAATAATTTTAATTTGATTAAAATTATTATATAATTTATAACAACTATTATATAGTTGTTATAATAATTTTAGAATAATATACATAGAGTTAAAATAATTTTGATTAAATTTAAATAATTTTGATCAAATTAATAAAAAAATATTTTAATATAAAAATAATATATATGGTAATTTTGACTAAATTAAATTAAAAAATATTAAATTAATTTTAGTTTAAGATATTATAATGGTCACGAGCAAAATAATAGGAGACTATTTTATTTTTATTTTTTAATAAATGCCCTTTTGATGAAAAAAATAAAGGGGGCTTTTAATTTTTTTTTTTAAAGTTTAAATTATACTATATTCTTTACTACTTTTTCAAAATTCCCAATGTAGTTTTGACATTTTACTAAATCACACATTTAATTCAGAATATAGATAAAAACTCCTTAATCTCCATTATTATTATGTTTTACATTGTTTAATATATGGCCCCAAGCAAAGTGAGGAAGGTAAAGGGAGACTTCAATCTCCCTCAACATAACCACCGTTTAATAGTACTATAGAGACTTAGTCATTGTTTAATAGTATTATAGAGACTTAGTCATTGTTTAATAGTACTATAGATGGTTATTTTTTAGCCTCTCACAGACGTCAACAGCGCCCTGCGCTTATCCCACGACGACACGGGTTGCTTAATTCATTCTTCGACAGCAACATTGTCGGAGAAGAAGGTGATTAAATATATTTATTTAGCAGTAAAAAAAATTATTTGTGTAATTCAGTCTCTCGTATCATTTTTTAGCCCCATCAAGATTTAATTATTACCTGATTAATTATCATTGCATTGTTTAATACAATTTTTTTCCAAACGATTAATTTAGAATATATAAAAACTTCCCCTAATCATTTAACGGAGTATCTTTGGGAGAGTAAAACCCAAAGATCAACCTAGGAGTTGGATTGTCTAGTCGCCAACGCCGTCAAAGGAGCGCTGGAACAACATCAGATCGAGCAAGCCGCCTCATGATGAGCGGCTTTGGTACAAGGCGAAATCCCTAGAATTTCTGTCTCGCACCACCGAAATCGAAGATCCATCTCACCACCGGTGGGACCAGCAATGACAACTCCACCGCCCCAGCGAGATTCCCTGGGAGATCTGGAGAGGGCAAACTCCATCGCCTCCAGCGCTCTAAAGCAGGAGGAGGGACCAGGGAAGATTGAGGCATTCAAAGCTCTGATGAAGTCCCTGACTACCCCCTTTTCTCCAAAAATCGTAGCGGACCCCATGCCTAAGAAATTTTACGGTCTAGGAATTGCTGACTATGATGGGATGACGGATCCGGAGGACCACATCTGCAAGTTCGAGAACGCGACTCTCCTACACTAATTCACAGATGGTGTGAAGTGTCGGGTGTTCTTGAACACCCTATCTGGAGAGATGGTTCCAGAGGCTACCCCAAGGTTCAATAAACTATTTTCTGGAGTTTAGAACCATCTTCTTGCACCATTTCGCCAGTAGTCGATGATATCAGAAGACAGCGCTGAACCTGTTCGCCCTCAAGCAGAAGGCCAAAGAACCACTGAAGAACTATGTCCAGTGGTTCAATCGGGTGGCTCAAGATGTGCCAACCGCTATTTCAGAGATCCTTATCAGTGCCTTCACGCAAGGACTTTCCGAAGACGATTTCTTCTGGTCGCTGGTGAAGAAGCCACCAACCAGCTTCGATGACTTATTAGGGTGTTTCGTCAAGTACGTCAATGTCGAAGAAGTGCAACACACCCGCCGCATTGATCCGGCAGGAGTCCCCACTCAGATCTCAGTACGATCCGAGAAATGAGAATCACCCGCACCAGCCCAGGCAAAAGATCCTCGCTCAGGGAAGGATCATTGGGCCGGTAAGAATAGGTTGGTGGAAACGTCAACACCGCCGAATCGGAACCACCGAAAAAGTACTTCGACTTCTACGACAGTACGACGCACTCTACGGAGGAGTGCTACACCTTAAAGAAAAGGAGGTCCAACGATACGGATGCCATACCACACAAGTGGTGGAATAAAGCGGGGTTCGACAACGCTCCCCTCGGCGAAGCCCTTCCCCTCCTCTACAATAATCAAGGGAAAACAGACCCAGGCGGCGATCTTGGTCACGGTCGAGGTGAAGGAGTTGAGAGATAGTTCCCCGCAAATCTACCTCCCCTGAGAGAGATCCCAAGAAGGGCAAAGCTCCGGTGCGCGAGCCTCCATCGGGCCATGTGGGAGTGATCTCCGGAGGACTCACCGGAGGAGATTCTCAGGCTAGAAAGACCCATACCTGTCGACTGGAGAACTACGCTATTGGGACGAGCAGTGACAAGCGACAGGGCCTTGTTATTTCATTTGGTCCTAACGATTTGGAGGACGTGAAAGCTCCCCATGAAGATGCACTGGTAATCCTCGCTCGCATAACTAATTACGAGGTTAAGCGCATCTTTGTGGATACATGTAGCTCCGTCAATATCCTGAACAATGCGGCTTTGGACCAGATGCAAATCGACGAGGATGAGCTGCAACCAGTCTCCACCCCGCTCTTCAGCTTCACCAGATACAGGGTGCAGCCGATAGGGCAGATCTATCTGTCTTTATCACTGGGCAATGACACGTTGGAGAGGACGAGAAGGACGCCCTTCATGATCGTGGATGACCCATCGTCCTACAACATCATCCTGGGACATCCGATGCTCAGCCTATTCTAGGAGGTGGTCTCAGTTTACCACCAGAAGATCAAGTTCTCAATGGGCGAGCAGGTGGCCGAAGTCAAAGGGGACCAGCTAGCTTCTCGACGATGCTACAGTGGGGAGGTCAGGACCGAAGCCCGCAAAAACCTGAAGACACATGAAGCGTTACAAATCGACCTGACAAACCCTCGAGAAGAAGAAGGGACTAAAGAAGAGTGCAAGGAGGTCGAAAGCGAAGAGGTCCAAATTCATCCTCAACAAGCAGGAGGAATCACAAGGATAGCGGTTGACCTTACACCAGAGCTAAAAAGACGTCTGATCAGCTGCCTAAAGGACCATCGAGATGTGTTTATGTGGGCTACGGAAGAGATCAAAGGAGTCTCCCCTGCCTTGGCTACGCATCGGTTGCACATAACCCCGGGAGTCGGCCAGTGAAACAGAAGCGAAGACACTTTGCGCCAAAGCAGGACAAGATCATCAAGGAAGAGGCCGCCAAGTTGCTAAAGGCCGGGCACATAAGAGAAGTCCAATTCCTGACCTGGCTAGCAAATGTTGTACTCGTCTCTAAGCCCGGGGGTAAATGGCGGGTCTGTATTGATTTTTGAGATTTAAATAAAGTCTACCATAAAGACTGCTACCTCTTGCCTGTCATTGATCGGCTGGTGGATCTACCTCTGGTTGTAATTTAATTTCAATGTTAGATGCTTATTAGGGATACCACTAGGTTCCCCTCACTCGGGAAGACCAAGAGAAGGTCAGTTTTATGACGGCCGATGACACCTACTGTTATAATGTCATGTTGTTTGGGTTGCGCAATGCAGGGGAAACCTATCAGCGAATGATGGACAAGATCTTTTACCATCAGATCGGGAGAAACATTAAGGTATACGTCGATGATATCCTGGTCAAGACAGAGAAACATTCGCACCCTGAGGATCAACAAGTTGAAACTGAACCCCGCTAAGTGTCTGTTCAGGGTGAAGAGTGGTTGGTTATTCCACGGGTACATGGCGACAGAAAGGGGAATTGAAGCTAACTCTAAGAAAGTAAAAGCCATCCTTAACATGTCATCCCCTCGTAACTTCAAGGAGGTGCAGCGGCTGAATGACAGAATTACAACTTTATCCAGATTCTTCTCCAAATTTGCTGATAGGACCCTGCCATTCTTCAAGATTCTGAGGAAGGTTGTCAAGTTCGATTTGGATGATCATTGCGAGAAGGCTTTCATAGATTTAAAAACATACCTCGCCGAGCTCCCCATCCTCTATAAACCGTTGGAGGGGGAAACGCTATTCATCTACCTGTCCGCAACTGAGCAAGCCATGGGGTCTGCACTTATTCGGGAGGAGGGTACTACTCAGTACCCAATTTACTTCTTCAGGTATCTGACTAATTGATCTGGATCTGGTGGCGGAGGTGCGAGACAAGGCAGCTACCCTACTAGTTGCGTATTGGCAGGGTATGTAGCAAGCGTACAATCGTCGAGTGATCACCCGAACCTTCCAAGTTGGAGATAAGGTCTGGAAAATAATCAAGTCGGTCGGTGACCCCGAAAAGCTTGAGCCGTAGTGGAGCGGACCCTACATCGTCGTCAAAAAACTCACTGGAGATAGCTATTATCTACAAGACGACGAGGGCAAAAATCTGGATAGACCATGACATGCAAATTGTTAGATCGTTGATGGCTTGCTAGAGGGGGGGGGGGGTGAATAGCAACTTTAGATTCGTTCTTCATACAAGGTTAGTTGCGCAAGCGGAATATACTAAAATAAAACTAAACTAAACTAAAACAAGGAAGAAACACACCGATGTACGTGGTTCGGAGATGATACTCCTACTCCACGGCTGCCCGTAAGGTAGGCAATCCCTAATCCGTCGGTGGATGATTCCCCAGAGCATCTCCGGCTAGATCGCGTAGCTCCTTGTGGGTGGAGAAACCTCTCCACAACTCTTGGACACTATCTGATCACAACAGGCTACTAACAAGCTTTGACCAAGCAAGTTTCGCCAAGGAACAGTAGTCTTAAATGAGCTCCTTTAAATAGAGCTCGAGTAGTAAATGACCGCTACCAGTCGACTGCCCCCTGGGGCAGTTGACTGGTCCCACTCAGATTCGACCGTGACAGCCAACGTTCAAATCCCCAGCCATTACCAGTCGACTGCTCCTGGAGCAGTCGACTGGTCCCCTTCTAAGCCTAGGATTTCCCTCCTGAGTATATTTTTCTCCGCACTCAAACCCTCCCGGCTTAGTCCCTGAGTACAAACACTCACACTCGGACCCTCACGACCTGGTCGACTCTTCAATCCGCAGTCTCGATCTATTGCCTTCACGCCCTCTTCGTCTTCGGCTCCTGTCCCTCGGATGCGCACACAAGCTTCCAGCTTGCCCTCCATGTCATCCTTCACGCATGTCTCGATGTCCGCGTCCCTCGACTCATCGTCTTTGCCCATGGTCCCTCGGATGCGCACACAAACCTCCAGCTTACCTCTATCCCACCCTTCACCTGAAGACATCCAACCAAGTCCATGTGTACCTGTACACCTGTACACTCACATACAAATATTAGTCCAACAACAAATCCTAACTTAATCATATTGACCACACACATCAAAACCATGATCCTCCAGATCATACCCGGGCCGATTGCCCCAACAATCTCCCCCTTTTTGATATGTGACAATATGTTTAAGTTAGGTAAACAAAAACAACAATAGCAATAGTAATTGAAAATCAAAGCATAACAAACAAGAGGCAACCTTCCCCTTAACCTATGTTTTCTCCCAATTTTCAATTCTCACCACAACACAAAGTTAAGTTCTTCCCCAACTTAACACCATAACACCAAGTTAAGTTCTACCCAACTTAACATCACACACTTCCTTTTGTCAAGTTAAACCTAACTTAACACCTAAGTTTTCCCCCTTTGACACCATCACAAAGATTGCCCCAAGTAATCCTAACCCTAGTGCCAAAAAGAACTCACCAAATTTTTGAAAAACCCCTTAGAAATCAACAAATCTCAATCTGCCCGAGACATCAGTCGACTGCCCCCATGGCAGTCAACTGATACTGTAAATTCTGAATTTCCAGCCCAAATTCAGAAATCTCTAGAAAATTCTAGAAAATTCGAAAAAATGTAAAATTTTGCAAGCACATTTGTTAGGATATACTCTACCCTAGAAAAATATAGTTCCATGAAAAATATCAAATGTGCTTGACTTTTGGTACAAACTCGAATTTTTCCAAAACTTGGCATTTTGTATCAACTTTTAAAATCTACTCATGATTCCTTGTATTTGCCAACTCTAACCATTCTTATTTTACACATGAAATTGCCCTCAATTCTCCCCTTTCTTTTATGTATTTGCAATATGATACAAACCTCCCCCTTTCTACTTCATAACCCTAGATACATATACCCTTATCAATCTTCCTTAAATCCAATGACATCAATAAACCCTCATTTCATACATTCAACATTAAATCATGAAGTAAAACATTATACAAGGAATATGAAAGCACAAACACGGATTTAAATTCAAAAACCATAGCCTATCATTCAATAGCAATTTATGAGTTGCAAACCAAATACGCAATATCAAGTCAAGACATAAAATTTCATAACATGAAAACATAAGCAAATAGTTCATACATGACTTAAAAAAATATGAAAATGACACAAGGGCTAGAGCCCCTAAATAACGAAATAATACAATCCCAAAATGAATAGGTGTTTGAGAGATAAAAATACATCAAATAAAGCACTCTCAACACTAAGCTCATCAAAGAAAATCTACTTCATGTCATCATCTAGAGGAGGAGGAGGGACCTGATATGTGAGGTGCAGTTGCCGTAACATATCGTACATCTCGTCCTGCTGGCGCTGGAACCCCTGACAAAACTGCGTGAGACCATGCACCTCCTCCTGAATGGTAGTCTGTGTCTGCCGGAAGCCCATCTGCTCCTGCTGAAATCCATGGAAGTCCTCCCAGAGACTGTGAACGTCAGACCGGAGCTAGGAGAACTCCTCTCGTGTAACTCCATCAGCAGGCTCCTCATCAGAGATGGAGGACTCTAGACGTTGCCTCCAGACAATCTCCCCCTGTCTGCACTCTATCCCTGCCAAGGACAATTGGCCTATGTCAATCTGATCATAGTCCTTTGACAGGTGACGGACTTGACCTCTAGTAGTATGTATACCCCGGGACTCAAAGAACTCAGTCAGGACATGACAGAATGACATGTAAATCTTCCCATTCACACTATGGGAAAAATGACAGATAGATGTGAAAACATGCAAAGAGATATCAATATCTAGCCTCCTCTCTAATCCATACATCATCACCAAGTGCGGTAGTCGAATCCTAGACCGTCCCTTGGTGACAATGGGCAACAAACACTCCAAGACAATCTTATACATGACATGACTAAAAGGACTCATGTTCTTTGCATCAAAGATACACTCTGAAATGCGGTGATGTCTCCCAAAATAATGCATGTGGATCTGATCAATAGTGATGTCATGAAAAGAAAGGGGCTTATCAACCTTAGGAAAATATGTGACTACATTGGTAGATGCCCTACACCCCAAAAATTCACCTAAAACAATGGATGAGAAGGGGATGCAGACTCCTGCTACCATGGACTCACATAAGTCACTATCAGAATTAATGCATGTGAGATTCGCGTAGAATTCTTTACATATGTCTAGGTTAATGTCATGCTGACAGTACACTAAACGTTCTAACCCAAAATACGGAACCATCTCGGCAATCCGGGGGATATTCTCTTGAAAATATGACCTATTTAGATATCGACAATTCATTAATATGAATTCATTTTTGTCGAATCTCTTCCAACACTCCACGGATCGAAACTGAGACTTCCCCGATTCTGCCCGACCTTGTCGGGACGGCCCCTCACCCTTTTGCCTCTTAGAAGCCAACCTAAAATGTGACATACACATGCAAGTATACCAAATCACCCCGCAAAGGAAGAAGACAAAGAAAAACATGCAAAAATAGACACATTAGTCCCAAATCATCATTTAAATGGGAAAGATTGAACTGTACAAGGTGTTACCATTTTCCCAATCGTTGCATGATGAAGTTGAGTGAAGATCGACTTGAAGGGAGGAGTTTTTACTAACCCTAGTTGTAGATCCGGGGTAGGAGAAGGCTAGGAGGAAGTTTCTAGGGCTTGGGAGTACCTTAGAACTGGAGAGGGGGTTGGGGCGAGGAAGTATTCGCAGGAGGTGGCACGCAAACCCCTAGGTTTTGGCCACCCCGCGCTGTCTGATCCTAATTAAAACCTGCGGACCTGGTAAAACAAACAGAATATTTTCTGGGTGAGATCAGTCGACTGGCCCTGGGACAGTCGACTGATAAAACAAACAGAATGTTCCCAGTCCTGAACCAGTCGACTGACTCTGAGCCAGTCAACTAATACCTGGAATTTTAGTTTATCAGCCTAACTTCAGAAATACCTAATTAATTACACAAATCTCCAAAAACTCTGAAATTTCGTGGAGAGATTTGTGAAGCCTATATCTACTTGGAAAAAAATATGTTTTCAAACAAAACTATTCCAGATTCTAAGATTGGTACAAAATTTAATTCTTCCTAAATTGTATCACTTACACTTAACCAAAAGTTCTAATTTTGGTCTCTCCTTGATGTATCTTCTAATGCCTAACCATAATACATTTCTAGTACCAAGTTATATGCCATTTACACATTAAAAATCAATTTTCTCCCAATATGATCTGATTTTTATCTTTTTCCCACAAACCTCCTTTTTAGTGTGCCAATTCCCTAGGATTAAGGCTAACCTTAGCCTTTTAAACCCTTTGGCACATTTCATAGTCCATCTAATCTTCTAGGAGAAAATCCCCTGAGATCCATTTACCATGGACCCCATTTTGGCTCCTAGAGCTCTCCTTTGAGCTCCTAGCTCTAGTTACCTCCCTAGGTAACTCACTTACAATTGCAAGGCCACACCGGTGTTCCTCTGGTGCTTCTTGACCTTCAACTATCACTCTTTTAACTCTATACACTTTTTCCTTGGTTAAATCTTTCTTTTTCTTTTGAAATGACTTTTCCTTACCATTTTTGACCTTTTCTTTACCATAAGCATAAGGCATCCTTGAATATGATATTTTACTAACATTTGACTTCCTAGTGTGGTATCCTAGTTCCGGCCTACCACTTCTAAGGTGTTGATCATTTGACCTCATGCTTACTCCCTTGGATCCTCTAATGAGTCTATCTAGGTTCTTTTCCAATTTATCAAGTTTTGCCCTCAAAACTTAATTTTCCTTCTCTAAATTCCTAACCTTAGTATCACCATTACTATGTTGATCATTTCTAGATCTACTCATCTTTCTAGGCATGTGTCTCCCCATCTTAGGGTTGATGTCTTGGTCCTTAGGTCTAGAAACCTTAGATTTATCATGAATCATGGACTTCTTGGTATTTTGACAAGAAATAATATTTTTATTTTTATCATGATACTTAAAACTAAAAACACACATAGGCAAGCAATTAATAACATTTCTAGCATTCATGGAAACATTAGAAGCACAAGTAAAGTTAGGAATTACCTCCCTTATCCTTGTAGCTCCCCCTTGATGCGAGCTCCTTTTCCTTTCTTCTTTCTCCCATCTTCTCAAATGCTCCATCTTTTTTAGCTCTCATTTTCTTGGACATTGAGTGTGGTAATGCCCGAGCTCCCCGCAAGTATAGCACCTAATGTGCTTCTTTTCTTTCTTCTCCCTACAACCCACATTAGATTTTAAATTGATGGACCCTGGTTTAGGGTTTACCTCCTTCTTACCTAGTGGACACTTGTCCTTGTAGTGCCCCTTCTTGTTGCATCCAAAGCATATGATGTGCTCTTTTGATTTTGCTTTGGTGGAGGTTGGAGCTTTTCCTTGTTCTTGTATGGATGAGGGTCTCTTCTCCCCCTCAATTCTTGAATTTGACACCCCCTCTTCTTCTCTTGTTGAAGTGGATGATCTCTCACTTGATTGTACCACTTCAATCGATGAGGTTGACAATTCTCCTTCATTTTGGTCTTCTTGAATCATGGAACTTATTTCTTTGGGCTCTTTCATTATTTGAACTTGTGTAGGGTTCCCATGATATTTTTCTAGTTTGTTCCACAACTCGTATGAATTTTTATATTCCCCTACACCACTCAAAACATTATTAGGCAAAATATTGACTAATGTACTAATTATCTTTTCATTTGCCCTAGAATGAGCTTGTTGTTCCTTAGTCCAATATCTAGGTCAGAGATTTTTTCCGTGCTTATCATTTGGAATCTCGAATGGTTCCTCTAGCATCACCATGCACTCCCACTCCATTCCAAACCAAGTCTTCATCCTTACTCTCCAATAGGCAAAATCTTCATGGTCATATGTGGGTGGTGTGTTGATATCATCCCTTAGCTTGTCTTTCATCATTTTTCTCTCTAGCTTTCTTGCTCCCTCAGCGGTTAGTCCGTAGATGAGCTAACCTCGCTCTGATACCACTTGTTAGATCGTTGACGGCTTACTAGAGGGGGGGGGGTGAATAGTAACTTTCGATTCGTTCTTCCTACAAGGTTAGTTGCGCAAGCGGAATATACTAAAATAAAACTAAACTAAATTAAAACAAGGAAGAAACACATCGATGTACGTGGTTCGGAGATGATATTCCTACTCCACGGTTACCCGTAAGGTGGGCGATCCCTAATCTGCCGGTGGATGATTCCCCGGAGTACCTCCGGCTAGATCGCGTAGCTCCTTGTGGGTGGAGAAACCTCTCCACAACTCTTGGACACTATCTGATCACAACAGGCTACTAACAAGCTTTGACCAAGCAAGTTTCGCAAAGGAACAATAGCCTTAAACGAGCTCCTTTAAATAGAGCAAGAGTAGTAAATGGTTGCTACCAGTCGACTGCCCTTGGGACAGTCGGCTGGTCCCACTCAGATTCGACCGTTACAACCAATGTTCGAATCCCTAGCCATTACCAGTCGACTGCTCCTGGAGCAGTCGACTGGTCCCCTTCTAAGCCTAGGGTTTCCCTCTTGAGTACATTTCTCTCCGCACTCAAACCCTCCCGGCTTAGTCCCTGAGTACAAACACTCACACTCGGACCCTCACGACCTGGTCGACTCTTCAATCCGCAATCTCAATTTATTGCCTTCACGCCCTCTTCGTCTTCGACTCCCATCCCTTGGATGCACACACAAGCCTCCAGCTTGCCTCCATGCCATCCTTCATGTATGCCTCGAAGTCCGCATCCCTCGGCTCAACGTCTCTGCCCATGGTCCCTCGGATGCGCACACAAGCCTCCAGCTTGCCTCCATGCTGTTGGTGCAGAAGACACCAAAGTCTAACCTGTGTTTTGATAATGGCAACATAGGTCAAAAGTTAAGTCTTACTTGTTTTCTAACAAGTTATTTTGAGTGTGCAGTATGCAAGCCCTAGCGAAGGACTGCTAGGCAACTGGCGAAGGACTGCCAGTATTAAAAGCCCTAGCAAAGGACTGCTAGGCAACTGGCGAAGGATTGCCAGTATTAAAAGCCCTAGCAAAGGACTGCTAGGCAACTGGCGAAGGACTGCCAGTATTAAAGCCCTAGCGAAGGACTGCTAGGCAACTGGCGAAGGACTGCCAGCATCCAAGACCTGACAAAGGACCGTCAGGCAAAAGTCCAACCAAAGGAGCGGTTGGCATCAGGTAAATTCTCCCAAGAGGAGTAGGTGAGGACGCGTTCCCCGTCGAGGGAACAGTAGGCGTCGGTTCGACCTAGGGCTCCATTTTGGAGACCAAAGTCAGAACCAAGATAGCTAAGGCTGTATAAATCTAATTAATTGTTATGTTATCTTGTTTTGGACTAACCCTGGATGCAGGACCGAAGGAACGTGTGTCTGTAGCTCAGAAAGCCTCAGAGGAGAGAGGCAGTTGCTGAGAAGGGCGCCCGGAGCGTCCCGGGCGCCCCCAAGGGCCATACAAAACAAGTAACAAGAAGACTGGTTCGAATACACACTGGGCCGGGCGCCCCCGTGCTCCCGGGCGCCCCCTGCGCTGCGGGAGCCCCCTGGCGCATACCTCGAACCAAGAAGCCCTCGAAGCCAAGCAGATAACCTTTGACCCGGTCAATGCGGGCGCCCCGAGCACTGCGGGCACCCCGGTCAAAACTGATCCCGAAGATAAGGGGATCAGACGCTGACCGAGATCGGAACGGATCGGCTGCCACGTAGGGGGGGCGCCCCTGACGTCCCGGGCGCCCCCTAGCCCTATATAAAGGGCCCTCGACCCCAGGCTTCAAAACACACTTCTTCCAACGCTTCAAAGTTCTTCTACGCTCGTGCCTTGCTCCGGAAACGCTTCACCTCGAGCCGACGACGTCCCGCTGCCCCAAAAAGATTCGATATACTCCGGACGTCGGTAACGAAGAACTTAATATTTCATTATTAATTTATTGCACTCTCTTTGTAATTGAAATTATTGTAACTGATTTTGCGCAAATATAGAATTGCCCAAAGTAAACGGTCAACGACCGTGGGCCTTGGAGTAGGAGTCGACACAGGCTCCGAACCAAGTAAAAATCACTGTGTCTTTGTGCTGTGTATGTTATTTTTTATTTCCGCTGTGCACTTACTCTCAGTTTTTCGAAAAAGTAACGACTTCCGATATTCACCCCCCCTCTATCGGTTTTCACGATCTAACAAGTGGTATTAGAGCGGGGAATTCAAACTTGGTGCAACCACCAGTTTGAATTTTTTTTTCGGATTTTTTTTCGAATTTAATTATTTTTTTTAATTATCTTTATCCCACACTGCTAATCCAAGACCAAGTCTTGGGACACCTTTGTTTGTAAGTTTCCTTTTACAGAACAAATGTCTATGCAAGAGGGATTCAGCACCGCTAGACCTCCACTCTTCAGTGGAGAAGACTTTTCCTACTGGAAAAGTCGCATGGAGGTCCACCTGAAAACTCAGGTGGACATGTGGATCATTATCCAGTTCGGTCTGGAGATCCCCCGAAATGCGGAAGGACTTCCACAAAGCTACTCGGAGTGGGACAACACTCTAAAGCGCAAGATAGAAGTCGACGCAAAAGCAACACAAACCCTACAATGCGGGCTGACAAAGGAAGAGCTGAACCGAGTGGGCCCCTTCAACAGTGCAAAAGAGCTATGGACGAAACTGATCGAGCTGCACGAAGGGACTTCAGACACCAGGATCAGCAAAAGGGATCTGCTACTGAACAAGCTCTACACCATCAAGATGGCTGACAACGAAACAGCAGCCCAGCTCCACGCACGAATCCAAGAGGTAATGAACGGTCTTCACGCAATAGGTCATAAGGTCGAAAACCGTGACCTAATAAGGTATGCTCTAAACGCATTTCCAAGAAATACCTTGTGGGCATCTATGGTAGATGCATACAAGGTATCCAGGGATCTTTCTAAAATAAAACTAGATGAATTATTTTCTGAACTAGAACTGCACGAACAGACTAACACCAATTCGGTCGAAAAAGGTATCGCTTTCATTGCAGGTAAAAATCTAAAGACAACGAAGAAGAAAACTGAACCTGAACCTGAGTCTGACTCAGACTCAGAAGATGAAGAAGAAGATCAAACTAAGCTGGTCCGGCTCGCTCGAAGCTACTACAAGGAGCTGAAGAACCGAACCAACAAACGGAAAACCGGCCGAAGAAAAGACGAACCAGTTGAACCCACGAACAAGCCTAATGTAACCTTCTACGAGTGCAAGAAGAAGGGCCACTACAAGACAGAGTGTCCAAATCTGAAAGAGTCCAAGAAAACGAGAAGAAAGAAGGCGCTCCAAGCAACCTGGGACGAGTCTTCCTCAGAAGAAGAGACAGAGGCACCCCAGTCCAATCTCCTAGCTCTGACCGCCTCAGTCGAAACCGAGTCAGAATCAGAACAAGAAGATGGCGAGCTGACCTTCACAGAAGACGGAGAAATTAAGGTAACTGGTTTTAATAGATTACAGTTAACTGAATTGATTTCCTTTCTTTCTCGTGATTTGGCAAAAGCCAAACTCCGGGTCGAATCCCTCCGACAGGAAGTAAAACTCCTGAAAGAGGAGC